>JASCZI010060827.1:15822-25963 GCA_036250425.1 Stylosanthes scabra
TGGCAAAGATTCGGCCCTACTCGGTTGGGTGGTATGTTGAATTTTAGTGTGCACGTAGAATGTATGTTTTTTTCTCTTGTTATTGACTTTATTGTTAGTCAACTGTTATTCCTTCTAATTATTCATGCATGTTTTTTCTTTCAGAAATCCTTCTTCAAGCAATTTTATGGATCTGTGACAAAATTAGATTATGTGACATTAAGGCTTGGTTTTATTATGGTAAGATTATTCTAATGTGCCACATTTACTCATCATAACTAACTCCAAGCCTGAATTATATATAATATTATTTTTCTTTTTTTGCATTTCTTTATTTAAGACTCACTGCAGGGGAAATCCAAAGTTTAATTTTCACAAGTATATGATTCGTGCCGTTGAAGATGATTTTAAGAAAGTTGTTGGTATAAGGTACAGTAGTAGTGCTTCTTCATAATAACTCTGTATTAATGGTTGATTCTGTGTAAACGAGATTATGGTTTTTATGGCTGCAGTTGGTATCTTTGGATCTTCGTGGTCATCTTCTTGTTGATTAATATTAACGGTATGGTATGTTACAATACCAATCATGCTAATATAAGCATAAACAAGAAATTAGCAATAAGTTAGAAATTGAATAAGAAGATATAAAATGGAATTTACAATATATGGAATAATTTACTGCGGTAAATTATAAAAATTTTAAATGATTTTCTCTTTTAAAAAAATAAAAATGAAGTGAGGACCACTCATATGAAGAAAGAAGAAGAAAACACACCCCATCTACACATCTCTCAACATTATTGTAGAATGACGTAAGCGCTTAGATCATAAGGCACCAATTAATATACATATGAAAATACGAAATGCAAGTTAAAAATATATTAAATAATATATATATTGTGACTAATTTAAATATTTAATGACTACTTTTTCGTTAAAAAAAAAAAAAAAAAACCTGGTTTGCAATGTTTTAGGTTGGCATACATATTTCTGGATTGCTTTCATTCCTGTGATTGTAAGTATCTCCATAAATTTCTTAGGCTCTCTTCTCTTTTAATATTTACATGCATGCCCATGCATTTATTTTAATTCAGATTCTGTGTATGTTGTTGATTATTATTTCAGGTTCTACTTGCTGTTGGGACAAAGCTAGAGCATGTGATTATAGAATTAGCAAATGAAGTAGCTGAGAGGCATGTAGCCATTGAAGGTGAATTAGTTGTTCAACCATCAGATCACCATTTCTGGTTCAACCGTCCTCGCATCGTTCTCTTCTTCATCCACTTCATTCTTTTCCAAAATGCTTTTGAGATTTCTTATTTCTTCTGGATTTTGGTAACGTATGGCTTCCATTCCTGTATAATGGGACCAATCGGTTACATTATCCCTAGGCTCATTATTGGGTAACTATCTAACTAACTATGACACTGCATTTTCCTTTTATTACATTTTAATTTATATGCTAATGTTAATTCAATCCTTCTCTTCTTACTTTTTTTTGTGTTGTTGGTGGTTGGGATTGTAGGCTATTTATTCAGTTACTTTGTACTTACAGCACGCTACCACTCTATGCAATCGTTACACAGGTGAGCTCGGATTCCGTAGGGTTTTAAATTGCGATTGCAGTTGCGATTAACTTGGCTGCAAGGCCGATTGATATTCATCGTATAATATTTTGTAACAATAATGTAGATGGGAACACATTTTAAGAAGCACATATTTGAGGAACAATTGGAAAGACTCATTGTTTATTATGATGGGGAAGAGAAGGCAAAGAAAGAAGATGGACCAAAAGGTGATGAAAGCCATGGTGAGCATGAAAATTCTCATAATAATGGTTCTGGTGTTGGAGTTCATCAGCCAGGGTCACTTACCAGGAGGGCATCTTCATTAGAGGCCAATAACAATGTCTCCAAAGAAGACAAGTCAAATTGATTTTGCATTTGTTTTGGTGGAAAATTCCTTGTTTTGTTAAGATCAACACAAATGCAGTGTTTGAAATGGATTGCAAAGTGAAGACCCCCAAAAAGGGGATTCAAATGATTTCTTTTTCAAGGATATCCCCTCCCCTATTATTAGAAAAGGAGATGAAGGTCCAAAAAAAAAGGAGATGGATTCTTTTTTTTTTTTTTAAATATTCCTCCTTCCTTATTTTATTATAAGTAAAAGATATTTAATTGATTTTTTAAATAATGCCTATCTTTTAATTGTAATAATTGAGTAAACATGTATTACATATAATTGTTTATTTAAAGATTAATGTGATAGTCATAAAATTTTAAGCATATCTTCAGATTTCATTTTTATTGGATGAGCACAATTCACAGAATCCTCCACAAGCATATAGTAATTTCTTTGTAAATGAGAAGCAACTCAAATAAGAAAACCAAGTAAAAGAATGTTCTACTCTAAAGAACATTTCGTGTCTCAATTATTAGCTTGAAAGTACTATATTAAGGCCCTCATTTATTTATACATTTGACACATTTCACATGCTTTATTTGGGCACACAAAACTTCACTTCATGAATACTTGAGTGACTCAAGGTAGATATAGAAATATTTGTATGTTTCTGAAATACATTGTACATTGCATCACAAAATCATATTTGGGCACACAAACCTTCCTATACATACTTCTAGCTTCCACGGTAAGTGCTGAATGAAAACGGGGAAAGCAATAAAGGAACATGAAAATGTTCCCTCTTCTGTGACTCTCGGATCTCAAACACAATGGATACATATGGAAAGAACCCATTTGGATTATACTTACTTGTGTTGAAACTTATCCTGTATATCCCGGGAGGAACATTGTCGACTATGCTCATCAGTTGACCGCAGCGGCCATCTGAGTCTGTCTTCGATGACCCGTGAAACACCCAACCGCCATTGTCTGTGGTGCCGAATTCTGGACGAGACTGAGCGCCTCTCCATGCCTCTAAGAGTACATCAATGCCAGCAGCCGGACCACCCCGTGAAGTGTCCAACACGTGAGTGGTAATGGGTGGGCGGGATCTAGACGGAGCTTGGATTGATTTTCCTACTGGACTCTCTGAAGCTGCAGTCACATGCCCACCAATAATGCTTATACGATCTTCTAGCATTGGGGAAAGTTTAAGAATCAAAATAGATCCAGAAATGCTCAAAGTATGAATATTTATGATGCAAAACATTTGGAAAGATTAACAATTACAACCCAAATCTATCTTGGCAAAACATATGCAACTTTTTAAAAGTTGTCTTAAAATTTTAACCAAACCATAACAAAGAATAAGGAAGTACCTTCTGCCTTTTTGGCAAACATAGTAGAATCTTTATCAGTTGTGGACGAGATGCTTTCTTTACTTGAAAAGAGCTTTGCAAGGCGTAGTTCTGTAATTTTCATTTGCTCCTGAGCTGCAATCTCAAATTCAACAATTGGCCTGTTTGTATAACGTCTCTGCACAGTGCAAAAACATTGATTTAAAGTTTAATTGAATAGTGTTAAATATCAACATTTTCCATTTTTTATCACTCAAGTTCTTTCATTAGTTAAGGTACAAAATATTCAGGTCCCAAAATAGATTGGAAAGTTTTAGTTATTGAATTATGCACTGGCTATAGACAATAGAGTGAAAACCTCCAAGAAACGAACATTCTGGGTCCTAATGTCTTTCAAAACCTGGTATTATGAGAACCATGTCCAACCCAAAATAACAAGCTACCAGTTATTTTAAATCCAAGAAAGGCACCCATTCTATCTTTTGAAATGGTTGATTTAAAAATAAATCCATAACAATGTTAAGCTCAAGTGCTCAACCTTCTAAAATAATTCATCATTTCCTTTCTTATCTTCCATCAAGAAATATAAGTAAATAACTAAACACATAGTCACAGACTTGGATGAACAAAACAATTAATTAAAAATAAAAACATGGATATATAAAGCAGAGGACTACAAGTTCCAATGTACCTTCAGTTCAGCAAGTATCTCATCAGTGCTTCTCCCGGATGCACATATAAGAAACACAAACCCAAACTTTTCCCAGTACCGAGCATTCCATTCAGATAGTTCCTACAAAATCTCAAATGGAACACATTTAAGAAATTAGAAGGCTAATTTCATTTATAAACTAAAAAAAAAACATTTGAAATCCCCCTCTAGTGTGCCCCATCCAAAGCCCAATTTGTTTAATCCGACATACATTCCCTCCACAATAATAAAACCAGTACCAAGCCGAATGATGATGCAACTCCAAAAATGAAACATGCAAAATCAAAAGCCATACATAATAATTTTGTAACAAGTAAGAGAGGACAACTTTCCAGAGGCAGATTCTTTTTTATGATTCAATACTATTATTTGAATAATTCAAAATAACCTGACAGCAGAGTCAACAAGTTCCCTTATATTTCATAGGAGAGCAGACAGAAACTAAATTGACTTTTGTTCACAAGTGGCAACAGCGAGCAAACCTGTAAGCTGGAACCAGTAGCAGTTGCAAGAGCAGTTGATTGTTCTCCTTTACTCCACCTACACAATAGTTTCATACACAAATCATTATCAATAACAAGGGCGCTAACAAAATTCCAGTAGTATCTTACATCTAAAGGGGTACACAATTTTAACACTGAACTTTCCAAACTCAATGAAATAAAAACTGGAGGAATCACTCATGTGGCAAAATTTGAATAGTCTTATGAAATTATACAAGCAAACACCGATCCAGAGGAAAAAAAAACCAACAAATGAACAATCTTAACATTAAATTACAAGTATTCCTTTCTAGAGAATTCAACATCAAGCGTTTAAATAATCGCACAATTTCTCAAAAGTGATACATATGCAAATACTATTGAACTGTATTTAATAGAGTAAGCTGAGGAAGATATCTAGAAGCTAGAGTCAGTTGAGTGAGCTGAGGTAAGAGTTCTGGCAGCCACCGGAAGCTTCCAAACGATAAAACAGTTAAAATAGCTGCCAACTAGGATAACAGTCCCTAACTAACTGTCAGCTAGAAAAGACTATTTTGACCTTTTAATTCGAGTGTTCAGCACTCCACCTATTTCTCTGTTTTATCAATTTGCACATGCTATATATTTTCTTCTAGAATAGTTTGTTTCCTTGTTTCGCTAAGTCATTTCTCTGCATCTTTTATTTGACAGATATAGATTCCTTTGTAGGTTTACCCTAGCTTTCATGCGCTAATCACAGTGTGCTCATCCTATATATCTTTTTTCTGCAATTTCTTCTTAGACCGTCTATACAAGGCGTAGAAATTAAACCCTAACACTAAAGTAATTCACGGTAAAAACATACTAATCTTCACGTATTCGAGTTCAATTTTGATGCAGAAACAATTATTATGAGATAAATTGCAAAAACAAAAGAGTCAACGCCAAAAAAGAGTGAAGTAGTGTTGGAAGAAAGAAAGCTCACTGAGCACTGGTTTGAGAGGCATGAGAAGGAGCGTGTCTTTGACCGATCTGAGGGTGAGCAGAGAAAGCTTGGAGCCAGCCGTTAACATCAACGGTGTTAAACCAAACGTCTCTGGCAACGGAAATTGCGTGGTCCAGTGATGAGAAGGGAGAGGCGGAAGCCATGTGTTGAGCGAATGTGGTGCTTCCGCAGCATGATAGAAAATCCTTCTCTTGGAAACTCACCTTAACCGCCATTCTATGTCTCTTCACCCGGTTTTGGGGAATTCGATCTGCTGCGACTCAAGTGAGTGAGTGTGACCTGTTAAGGAATATATTGCACTAATGCTCTGTCAGATCCATTGTTCTTATGCGAGAACAACGCATATGCCATGTTAAAGCCTTTTTTTTTTTTTTTTAAACATACCTTTAGGACGGATCGAACTCTATTCCTCATTTAAAAAAGTGCATACTAAAAATTTTAAAATGATAAAAATACACCTAAAAAATTCGAAAGACAAAACTACATCCTAAAATAATTAATTAAAGACAAAAGTCACATCTTATGTATATCTTTTATCGTCGTTAATTAACCACAAATGAAAAAAAGTACGCACAATATATGACTTTTCTCTATTATTAATTGAATAATGCTACGAAATCAATAAGTAGCCAATAATTAAATTATCATCTAAAGTTATATCCAACAATAAGTTATCATCCATCCAAGATTTATATAACTTATCATCCATAATATATGTTGGCTCCCTATTAGCCATAATGTGTTGGTTCCATAATCTTTTTCTTATTAATTATCTTTGTATATTTATTCGAATCTTTTATATGCCTCAAATCTATCACGTGCATTTTGTATCCATTTGTTCCTTTTCTTAATCAAACTATCTCTTTCTTCTAAATTGTGTTAATAAGCACTCCACTTCTAATGGCAAGTTTCTTATGGCAATTGTATTAACATCTTTGATGATCCTTGGCTAAAAATTCATAGGCCTATTTTTCTATTTCAACAGAGACATCCTAGTTTTCAACTAGTTTGGGTTTCACAATTATTAGATGATAATCGACAATAGAAGACTGATTTAATCAGTAACTCATTCAATCCAGCAATTACAGTAGAAATTCTACAGACTATAATACAAAATGAGATGGATGATACTCTTACCTGATCCTTGGAGAAACGAGATAGATACACTGTTGCTTCAGGCTACCGTGTTACTTTCCACCTTTCGACTTCCTTCCAGAGCAATGTCGCCAGAAACGAATTTGAAAATCCTTATGGGATCTCAAATGCCCACCAAAGCTGGAGACTTTCTTATGAAAAGCTCTACATAGAGGCATTCCAGTTCGTAGCAAACTGAAGCAGAGAATCTCGTCGAAAGTCGATTTGTGCCCTAGATGTTCCAAGTTGGGGGAATCAGTTTTTCATTGTCTACTCCAATGCCCATTTGCTACAGAGGTGTGGAATAAATCGGAATTTCATGCCATTCTTCGCTCTAACAATTTCACCTCATTTTGGCAGTGGTGGAATGAAATGATTGAAGCCCTCAAAAAGCAGTCTCAGTGGCGCAAAAAGGCTGGAATGTTCTCTGCAATTCTGTGGAAATTATGGAATGAGAGAAACCTTCGTATCTTCGAAGGTGTGGCTAGTTCTCCAGAGCGTGTTCTTTCTTCAGCGGCAGAATTGATTGGGGAATATCACCAATACCACCCTCCATGAGCACCTCTTCTTTTCCTTAGTTTTCTTCTTAAGCTTTGTTTCCTTTATAATTATCTTCGTATGCTTTTCCTAATTGTGGAGTCTCCACTCTCTATTTTCTTATTGGTTGTCCATTTGGACCCTCTCATTATGTATTTGTTTTATTTCATCAATAAAATGATTACAATTGCCTTTGAAAAAAAAAAAAGCACTCCACTTGTGAATCTAAGATCTGGAAAAAGACTACATACACTCAAGTGAGTTTATGCCAGATGACTCAAACATTTCTTATGAACTACAAATTCTTTCTTCTAGAGCGATCTTGATTACTAATTTACCATGGTGACAATCCAGATTACATTCACCCTTACCTCATCAAATCATCAGGTTCCTCTGTTTCTATCCGCTACCCTTTTTGCTCTGTCCAGTCCAATTGCATATACTAAGTCTTCAAACCTCATCTTAATATCTCTTCCTCAACTTAAGGGACTTAATTAGGGATGAGAACTTTTTCCATATTTGTAGGTTTCCATGAAAATTATTCGCGAACAGAAAATAATCGGAATATGCTAATTTCCACGGGATGGGGACCCTCCCACAAATAAACGGGGCTGGAGACAAAGATTGAGGTACCGTCCATAAAAATCATTTAAATTTCCGTCAAAGTAAAATTTTATAAAAGTCTCGTGTACAATAAATAAATATAACATGTATAAATTATATTAAAAATTAAAAATTAAAATAAATAAATTTGTTTAAATATATTGGAAATTATATTTGTATTAAAATATGATAAATGTGATCATATTCATGAATGAAACTTTAAATTTGTTTAAGAGAAACTAAGTCCACTAGTACATAAACATGATAAATACAAATATTAGTATTATGATTAAAATTATAAAGCTATTTGAAAATATATGCTTCAATTAAAGATCAATTGAAATGGCCAATCCATCAATCCTATTACCTAGTTAGGAGACTGTTGGTTGTAGTTAACTAACTGTTTCGACTTCGTAGCTACGGAAGAATTATCAAGAACAAGCGAGTGTGATTGATGGACGTGCCGACGACTCTGTTATCACAGATCGATCTGCAGATGTTCGCAACCTTAGTGAGCCAGATCAATCAAATGCAACAGATCTCAAATCGAGCTAATCAGAGCTCGGTTATGGATCCAACGAGCCCTTACTACTTGCATCCGGGAGAAAATCCAGGTACTCCCCTAATTGCAACCGTTCTTAGCTCCAATAACTATCATACTTGGGAAAGAGCAATGTCTAGAGCTCTTAGATCGAAAGTTAAGATCCGATTTGTTGATGGTTTATTACCTAAGCCTGCGGTTGATGATCCATTGTATGAAGTATGGGAGAGGTGTAATAACTATGTGATGTCCTGGTTGAGTCTTTCTTTGAGTCCTGATATAGCACAGAGTGTTGTATGGATGAATGTGGCATCAGAAGTGTGGAATGACCTAAAAGAAAGGTATTATCAGGGAGATGTGTTTCGAATCACAGAGTTAGAAGAAGAAATGTTTTCCACGAGGCAAGGAGAATTGAGCATTACTGATTATTTCACCAAGATGAAAGGAATTTGGGAGGAGCTAGAAAATTTTCAACCAATTCCACAATGTGAGAGTTGTATTGATATTTGCAAGTGTGGCTTGACAACAGTGAGGGGCTATAGGCAGAATACTCGAGTAGTTAGATTTCTAAGAGGCTTGAATGATCAATTTACTACAGTAAGGTCACAAATCATGTTAATGAAACCAATTCCCAAAGTTGAGGCAGCATTTACATTACTTCTGCATTAGGAAAGGCAGAATACTGATACAACTGAGTGCAAAGCACTGGTAGCAGCAGATTTAAACAAAACCCCAAACCAGCATGGAAAAGGGAAAGGTAAAAGGGGGAAGTTTGGATCAGGAAAAGGAGGAAAAGGTTTCAAACAATGCACACATTGTGGCAAGAATGGACACACTGAAGATGTGTGTTATCGAAAACATGGCTTTCCTCCACACATGAGAGATGGTGGAAAAGGGAGCATGATTAACAATGTAGCAATTGATTCTGCTGGTGAAGAGATTGAGAGAATCAGCAGGCCTGCTGGGACAGTTAATGGCGGTGCTGAGGTAAATTTTTCAACAGAACAGAAGCTTGCACTACTAGCTTTATTGGATCAGCAGAAATCAACAAATGCCACTCATCATGTGAATCAGGTTCTTACATTGCCATCCACATCAGGTATCTCATTTATCATGTCACTAGCAACTTTTAAGTCTGACTCTTGGGTCATTGACTCAGGGGCCACAAATCATGTTGCATATTCAATTCATTCATTCAAATGCATTTATCACATAAAGCCAGTCTATGTTAACTTACCAGACGGTACACAAACTATAACTGATGTGGCTGGCACTATAGAGTTCTCTTCATTTAGTGCACGCATTGTACATACCAAAGTTCAAATTCAATCTTATATCAGTGTCCAAGTTAACTGCTAATCTTGGATGTAAATTCATTTTCAATGACACTTCTTGTGAGATACAGGATTGTCTCTCCAATAAGAAGATTGGAGTAGCTGAACAACGAAGAGGACTCTATGCATTTGAAAATTTAAAACCTGTTGCATCAGCAAGCATCAACACAACAATGGCATCATTAAGCACACTTGGCAGCACTTGCACTTTAGACACAACTAAAGCATGGCATTTTAGATTAGGACATATTCCTTTGCAGAAATTACATGTAATGAAACAAAATTACAGTTTTATAGATAATAAAGGTTCATTTGAACCATGTGATTCATGTCATTATGCTAAACAAAAAAGAAATGTTTTTCCTTTAAGTTTGTCAAATTCAGAATCTGTTTTTGATTTAGTCCATATGGATATTTGGGGTCCCATTAGTGTAACTTCAAGTAGTGGACATAGATATTTCTTGACTATGGTTGATGACAAGAGTAGATACACTTGGCTATTCTTTCTTAAATCTAAAGCAGAAGTGAGATCCCTTGTACAAAATTTTGTCACTTTAATTGAAACCCAATTTCA
>JASCZI010060827.1:28508-45487 GCA_036250425.1 Stylosanthes scabra
GGAATTTAGAGGTTATTAGAATAAGATAAACAAATAGTTGTCGTGAGTTAAAATATAGCTTATCGAAATATCCCTACTTGTGTGATCTTAGAAATTTCAGTTCTTTATCATTAGTTAAATTTAAATTGCAGTTAAGATATTAACTTGATTAATTTAATTAGGAGGGTCATTACACCTAAAAGATCAGGTTTTAATTATATTTAAGAATAATTCGGCCACAATTATTATATTAAGGAAAGTAAGAGACAATATTGTTTATAGAGTCTAATATATTAGGTGAAGTTAAATCCTAAGACATATTTTTAATCCATTGATTCTCATCATTTTTACTATTTGCCGTCTTTGCTATTTTTACTAAAATCATCTATTTAATTAGCCTAGCTAAATAGTGATAAATTCAATTAAACTAATTAGTCAACGAGAGAATGATAATTTTTTTTACTCACTTTTTTTATTACTTGTGACCCAATACACTTGTCGGAATTAAGTTTTATAAGTTCAGTAATATATTAACTTATATTTATTCTTTTAAAAAAATAGAAAAATAGAGGAATAAGAATGGAATGCTGAAAATTTTAATAGCATATGAAAAAAATATATTTTAAAATTTTAAATCAATAAAGGTATATACAGTAATAATTATATATCTAAGAGATTGCCAAGATTTATTTGACATTTTTATCATAAAAAGAAATTTAAAAATTTTAATGCGATGATTTTATTTTTCAAAAAGAAATTACTTAATTAATTAATTAATTAACCATTAGGAGATTAGAAACACTTACTGTATGAGGAATGAGAAATCCCGAAAAGAGGTTCCATATTCCATAAAAGGCAGCAGCAACAATGGAAGCAATATAGTGATTTGGTGTCACTGACACAGCCATCATGCCATAGAAGGTGAAGTAGCAAAATGTGAAATACATAAAAAACAAATACCAAAAGAATTTCTTCACATTCCACTCGAATCCAATCATGGCATAAACTATCACACCATAGGTTGCAGCTTGGGCAAAAATATAAGGTAGCTCTATTAACACCTGTGACAAAACGGAATGAATTATTATTGTGTAACACGCATGTCATATACATGTATAAATGTTAACAAAGGCGCATAATAAATTCATTTAAAATTTGCTAAACTATTAGTTCACCCTTCATTTAAAGCTGTCAGTAATTTTTCTTTTCCAAACCATAATAAAAATAAGTGTATTTATATAAAATATATATTTGAATATGAAATATAAATACATAGTTGGTTAAAAATAAGGGAGTTTTCTAGTGAATTTGAGAATTTAATTCTGATACACCGATGATGTAAAGAATTTTATACAGTCATTCGATTAAATTTATGCATTTATATGACTTTAAAAATAGTGAATTTAAGAATTAATTAATTTTGATGATGTGATAATTTATGATTGAATGTTTGTGTAAAACTCTTTTACGGTATATGAAAATTAAATTCATAAATTTAATTTTAAACACACATATATGATATAATTGGTTTTTAATATGCGGATAAAATTTTTAGTGAGAACTATGGTACAGAAACCTCTAAAAATAATGGAGTTTTATGGTGAATTTAATTTTAATTTATCATCGATCATTCAATTAAATTCATGTGTTTATATAACTTCAATTTTATACTTTTACAAGTACAACAATATTCCATTTGATCTCCATTTAAAGTTTTTTATTAAAAAAATTTAAAAATTATATATACATATGAATAAAAATTTTAGGGATATTTTGCATAAAAAAAAAAATTAAAATCAAAGGATATTATTATTACCTGTGCTATTGCATAAGGTAAAGCTGAATACATTCCAGCAGCTCTTTCTCTATAAAAGACAATTCTTTCAACTGATACAACTGGTTGGACCGTAGATGAATTCTGAACCCCTAAAAACATAACAGCAATATACATTGATCCCATGGCATTTGAAAGATCTTGGCTGTTTGTACTACAAATCACCAAATAAATTAAATTATCAGTGTATTTTCTTTAGACAAAATAAAATAAGAGCACTAATTAAGGTTTAATACTTTTTTTTTTAATTTTCCTCTTATATGATTGCATTATTGACTTACTATTTGTCTCCAAGTTTCCAAAATGATGTACCAAAGATCAAGGATATGACAAGAGTGGTAAAAAACCGAACCGCCGTGTACAGCGGGTTGCGCCAATACGACCAATGTTGTTTCCATAAGCAAGCTAGGCATTGAACCAGAAATGGTTGCGAATATTGAGTTTGAAAATATAGGCCCTTTGAACCAGGGACAGGGTTCCCCAATTCTGCTATGAGACTCTGATTCCTCCTGAAGAATGATCAATAATATTGTGAAATAATGCTAAGAATTTTTTTGGCCTGACTATTTTTAATTTCAATAATTCTATTTGCACATCAAAATCAGTCATCAAATCAGTTACTAGTGTATAATACACATCAAAATAAAAAATACACACTAAGAATAAGTTAAACTATATATGTATTTTGTATTTTGATATGTATTATACATCGGTGATTAATTTGGTGGCTGATTTTAGTGTACATCTAGCATAACTCTTTTAATTTGGACGAGATCATCTTTAATAATAAAAAATTTTAAGTTTATCCTCAATTATTTAAAAATTTGGACACATATATTTCTAAAATTTATTTGCCAATTCTAAACTCTAAAGCGGTTTATCAACCAATTTTAAGGATATAGTATCCAATTTTTAAATGATTGGATGCTGATTTATAACTTTTGGATCATTAAACATGATACTGTATAAATTAACAATTGTTAGAAACAAAGTTGATATTTACTAATTCCGAAATAAATTTCATGCTTACGTGTATAAATCAGGATTTTTGTATATCTCATGAAAATCAACACCTAGGTTTAGCTCTTGTGCTGGACTTGTAACTTCTAACATCCAAGTTGCTGGGTTATAACCATCTTTGATTTTACTAACCCCATCAATGCTCTAGATAATGGAAATTAAATATTAGAAAAATAATGACCAAAACTAACATCTTTGCCTTTATGCTCAAGAATAGTTGTGAATTTAAGTTGCATCACCACACCTCAAAATACTTGATCAAATCTCTCGAATGACGACCCAACGGTCCAACATATATTTCTTGTCCTCCACGCTTCAATAGGAATAACTAACATGACGATCGAGTAAAATAATCATATCATACACTCGTTGAATGAAGCATTATTATAAATTATAATGGCAAGACGATTCGATATATTTAACAAAAGAATAATGCTACGTAACCAACATTAGGGAGCTAATAGGAAGCCAATAATTAAGTTATCATCCAAAGTTTATATGAGTTATCATTCATAACTCATATATCAACAATAAATTATCATCCAAAATTTATATAACTTATCATCCGTAATATAGGTTGGCTCCCTATTAGCCATAATTGGTTCCGTATTCTTTTTCTTAACAAAATTATCTAACATAAAAATATTTTCACTGAATACCTCATCGAAGGCTTCAAATATGTCAATACTTGGTTGATGGATGGTGCAGACAACTGTTCTTCCGGTGTCAACTGTATTCCTAACTGTCCTCATAACAATGGCCGCAGCTCTAGCATCCAAACCGGAAGTAGGCTCATCCATAAAGATTATGGATGGATTAGCGACTAATTCCACCGCTATAGTTAATCTCTTGCGTTGTTCAGTTGAGAGTCCAGTTTCTCCAGCCAATCCAACTAGAGAGTTCCTCAACACGTTCAATTCCACAAGCTCCATCACTTCCTCAATAAACATCTACAACCATTTTATTAACCCCATTATTTGTAACAAATTTTTTAACCAAAAGATATTAATTAAGTAAAAAGAAAATTGTAGGACTCACAGTCAAATTAGTTTTTCTAACAACTAGATTATAACACATGATATAATCATTTTGTAAAATATTATCATTTAATTAACAGAATGATCAATTTGATTCATTGTTGTATTTAAAAAAAATTGATTTTATTTGTATACTAAAATTAGTCATCAAAATCAATCATCGATATATAATACACATTGAAATATAATATACACACTAAAAATAAATTAAACTACACATGTATTTTGTATTTTAATAAATATTATATATAGTGATTGATTTTTGTGGTTGATTTTAGTGTACATCTAGAATAACCTAATTTAACGCATTTGACTTTTAGATATATGAAAAACATTGATGTATATATACCTTTTTTGTATTGGAATTGATTTCAACGGGTAAACGAAGCCATGATGAATAAAGTAAAGATTCATAGACAGTGACATGAGGAGAATGGACATCGGTTTGCTCACAATAACCAGAGATTCTAGCAAATGTTTCTTGCTTCTTAGGGTATCCTGAAATCTTTATGCTTCCTTCAATATATCCACCGGTTTTCCGGCCGGCGAGAACATCCAACATAGTAGTTTTTCCGGCTCCACTTACACCCATCAAAGCTGTGAGAACCCCAGGCCTAAATGCACCACTAACACCTCTTAGAAGCACTAACCTATCTTCTTCTACACCTTCATTCTTCATTTCCGGCCAATTAAAATTTGAAGACCTAGGGGGTTAGTTTTTGAGCAAATGATGAATTTGTTTTTGGCAAAATATTAGTAATCAATAAAAAGTAGTCAACAATCAGTTAATTTTGTATTTTTTAAAAATAAAATATTTGAAATTTAAAAAAATAAAACATCTAATTTAAGTTGTTGGCTAAATTTTTATTGATGATGCCTTAAGAAAATTATTTTAAATCCAAAATTTTAATTCAAATTTGAAAATCACTTATTACCTGAGGCATATCAATGGCGTATACTACTTTGTCAAAGGAGATAGAATGTGGCTCAAAAGGAAGAATCATGCCTTTTTTATTCTTCCCATTGTTGCTGCTATTGCTTGAAGCTCTAACTCTTGTGGAACTTTCTACAAGAAGATTGCAAAATGTTTGTTAGCATTTAAACTTATGCTACGAATTTCTTATCGAAATTTTATAGATTTTTTATTGATTCTTTTTAAGGTTATCTTTCGTTAATTATATTTTCAAATAACTAAAAGGCCTTCTATCAACACAATACAGTTCTTTTTAAAATGATGTAAAATTTTAATTATTTATATGTAGTTAATGTGCAAGTTAAAACTTTTAAAATACTATTTTTTTCAAAAAATATTATGTATATAAAAAAATTAATCACTATATATTTGTATTGAATTTGATTTTGGAGTTATTTGTTGATACAACACTTTCTAATTAAATACATATCTAAAAAATTTTTATATTGTCAATGTATTGAAATTAAATTTATATTTTATATGATTAGTTGGTTTTTAACGTATATAGTATGGTTGTATTTTTTATTTATTCATTTATTTTTTGGACAAAGAGTTTAATCTATAGAAGATAGATACCTATGCGTGGTAATTGAATTTCTTGAGCTATGCCATTAGTTGTATTGTCTTCAGACTCATCATCAGTTATTGTTGCTTGTCGCTTCTCAAGTGCTGAAAAAATTAAATAAATAAATAAATGTTAATAAACGCATCACTCTAATTAATTAATAAGAATCTAATGAACAATTAATTAATAAGAATCTAATGAACAAATTATATGTATTTGGCTTGCATTTCAATTTATTATTTTTATTTTTTTTATTTTTTATTTTTATGATTCTGTAAAATACAATAATTTTTTTTTTTATCATTACCTCTTATTTTCTATTTTTCTTCACAAATTAAAAATTAAAAATAAAAAATAAAAACATAAATCAACTCTAATAATGTAAATACTCACGATGGAGGTATGTTAGAGCCAAGGTGTAGGTAAGGTTGAAAATTAATGTAAATACAATTAATGCCCCAACTCCAATCCAATACCAATAAGCTTTTGTGAAGAATCCACGAAGCTCTAGTGTTTGAACTCCAAGTGTCTTGTTTGAACTTGAGGTGAACTATATATATATATAATAATTGAAGAGAAAATGATGATGATGATTAGTTGGAATGAAATCCATTTGTAAACAAATATTACCTCCATCCATGAGAACTGTTATTTTTACTTTTAGAGTTTATGAATAAAAAAAAAATTAAATCACCTTATGCCAACTATTTCCAAGGAATTCATTATTGACTATAGCATTTTGAGCATACATCATCGGTGAAATCCAATAACCCCAAATCCACCGGTCCTTGATCTGCTCTGTTACATTACTCAAACAAATAAAAGAGGAATACTCAACATGGAAAGCAATTGTTTTCACAATATACGTACAATAATTCTAAGAGAATAAGTGATTTTGGCCAATTAAATCTAACTAAGTCATTTATTTCTATGCTAAATAGAAGATTATTTCGATGTCAGATAGAATTTTATTTATGTGCAATTTTTTATACTATTTGACGCCGAAATAATATTTTATTTAGCATAGAAATAAATCACTTGGTTGAACTTAGTTAGACAAAATTACTTTATCAAATAGTATTACCCATATACATAATCAAAATATAAATAGAACAGGATTAAAATATTACTTTATCGCTTCACATACTAAGAACAACTTTGACCGGAGCTTGATTCGGTAAAACTAAACTTACTTCTTGAAAGAATGAAGCCGCCCAATACTAAAACAATGAGAAGTGTAAATGAGCCAAATGTGTTAGCGACAATCATGTTCCTGCCTACTGCAGCTATTGCTCTAAATAATCCAGAACCCATCTGGTTCGCCAGAAATAGCACCAGGTATTGCTTGAAGAATCTGCATAAATTAAGAAAAAGCCTTTGGAAGGAACATGTGCTTAGAAAAAGATAGACAAAAATGTGTTTCAATAAAGAAAACATTTATCTAGTGGGCTGCCGCAGAGCTCTCTAGTATTAGGGAGACTTTGAAGAGAAACCAAATTATATATATATTTTTTGGAACAGTAAGTTAACAAGCAGAATAATTAGCATTGATCACATGATGAAAATGAATAAATTAAAGAATATGTTGATAGTTTTTATTGTTACCTCCCAACATTTGGATCATATCCAATGACAAAATATGTGAGAATTATCCAATCAGAAACTTCCAAGAGTGCAACTGGGATCTTAATAATCCAATTAGGTATAGCATATGTCCATGAAGGGTAAAATAGGTGATCCCTTTGCTTGTACAACACAGGAAGCTTTGCAATGGTTATTGGAATCTCAAACATTCCATTAAACATAAGGATTAGTACAGAGAAAAATAGAGCACCAGAATAAAGAACTCCATCAGAAACGGATTCTCGATGCATCTTAGTTCGTAGGAACAGTGTCATTACAATTAAGGCAATGCAAGTAAGCTGGAAACAAAAAAAAAAAAAAAAAGTTAACAATGCAAGCATATATACAATCAAAGCTTATTAAACAAGTTTTAGTTATATAGAATTAGTGAATTTTATTTTTCGGTCCTAATATTTTTTTTTATTTTAATTATAAGTGATAATAATACAAAAGAGAAAATATAGGTAATCTACAAAAAACAGTCAACAATCAACTAATTTTATATTTTTTTAGAAATAGAATATCTGAAACTTAAAGAAACAGAATATTCTAAATTGTTGGCTGATCTCAGCTGAATTTTTATTGGCTACCTAATCAACTCAAAACAAAAAAGTTTGATTAATTTTTTCTTTAAAAATAAAGTAAATTAAACTCACTTGGAATAACTTGAAGATATAAACAAATGAGTTCCTTTTCATAAGCAAAAACTCTCTTGAGAAATTAGCCTTTAACAATTCCTTCTTGCTGATGCCATACTTCTGAGTTGTCAATGCAGCAGGGTGATTCAAAGACTTGTCAAATGGAGTTGCAAGCTCATCCCCCATTCTTCTTCCAACGTGGAATGACTGAAATGCTTCTACGAATTCAGTAACGGTTATGAATCTGTAAGGTTGATCTTTGCGTGCCCAATATTGCTCTTGATCCTTCTTTGAAGTTACCTATAACAAAAGATTACTTAGATATATAAAGACTCCTCGTTTGGTAATTATATATTCCACAGAAAATAGAAGTAACTATTATTTTTCATACTACACATACACCTATTTTACATAATTAAGTTCAATAAAACATTTTTAACCTATTATCACCAAAAGAGCGTGAAAACACATGTGCTTCTTCTTCCCGTTTCTGCTGCAGCTGCTTCTCCTACTCCTTCTTTTTCTTCTTGCTACTGCGTCACCACCACCGTTGCCGCTGACGCCGTCATTGTCGTTGCTTCCAATGCGATCGTTGTAATCTTCTTCTTCCTCCTCCTCTTCCATTTTCTCCTCTTCTTCTTCATCCTCCACATCTTTTGTTATGTTGTTGTTGTTGTTGCTGATGATGATGATCTTTTTCTTTTTCTTGAAACAAACCGAATTTCTTTAAAAATAGAACTGGATTCTGTTGAACAAAGAAATAAATTTCTTTTCTTCTTCATCATCTTCTTCAGTGAATTACATTTCTTTAAAAAACGAACCATATTTCTTTTAAAAATAGAATCGGATATTGTTGAACAAAAGAAACAAATTTCTTCTCTTCTTCTTCTTTATCTTCTTCAATAAATTGCATTTCATTACAAAAACGAACCGGATTTCTTTTAAAAACAGAATTGGATTTTGTTGAACAAAAGAAACATATTTTTTCTTTTCTACATCATCATCTTCAATGAATTGTGTTTCACTAAAAAAACGAACTGATTTCTTTTAAAAAGAGAATTGAATATTGTTGAATAAAAGAAACATATTTCTTCTTTTCTTTTTTTCGACATCTTTTTCAATGAATTGCATTTCATTACAAAAACGAACCCAATTTCTTTTAAAAATAGAACCGGATTTTGTTGAATAAAGGAAATAGATTTCTTTTTCTTCATCATCTTCATCAATGAATTTTCATTTAATTACACAAATGCACTAGATTTCTTTTAAGAATAGAATCGAATTTTGTTGAATAAAAGAAACAGATTTCTTCTATTCTTCTTCATGATCTTCTCCTCCTTTTTCTCCTTTGCGTCTCTTCTCCTCCTCCTCCTCCTCCTCCTTTTTCATTGTGTTATCCTTTTTTTTTTCTCATTTGTTATGTTTTTCTCCCTTCTTCTTCACTATGAATGCCATCATCATCGTCACTATCATCGTCGTCTCCTCCTCATCATCATCGTCGCCGCCGTTATCATCTTCTCCTCCTCCCCCTCCTCCTCCTCCATTATAAATGCCATCACCATCGTCACAGTCATTGTTGTCTCCTCCTCCTGTTCCTCCTCATCGTTGCTGCTGTTGTCGTCGTCTTCTTCTTTTTGAAGAACTTGATTGGAGTTGATTAATAAAAATGTTTGGTTTTCTATAATTACTGTTATACAAAAGATATATAACTTATAGTTGTTCTTATAATTATGAAAAATGTATAATTTCGATATCTATGAAAAAATTAGGTTAATTCGACAAAACTACATATGAAATTTTGAACATAGTTTGTTAAAAAGTAACCATTATATCTGATCATATCGATGACCAATTTAATTATAAAATATAAAATGACTTATTAATAACTATAAAAAGTTGGATTAATACGATAAAATTATTCAAATTATAAAGGATAACTCACCCAAGACAAAAACTTTCAAAATAAGAAAAATAAGAATAGAAGTTTGACTTACTTCTTGAAGAAAATCAGCAATAGTTTTTCTCTCAGGACACTTAAAACCCACGTATTCAAAAAAATCAAGAACATGTTCACGTGGTCCTTGGTAAACAATTTCACCATCAGAGATCAAAATAACATCATCGAAAAGTTCATAAGTCTCTCGTGTCGGTTGTAACAAAGAGATTAGTGCAGTTCCGTTAAGGATGTGAACATATTGCTTCAAAGAGTTCACAATCTGAAATGTTGTCGAGCTATCCAAACCATTTGAGATTTCATCCATGAACATAGCATTCGCCGGTCCAACTAGCATCTCCCCGGTAGTAACTCGTTTTCGTTGTCTTCCCGATATACCACGAAACATTTCATTACCTACCATTGTATCGGCACAACTATCCAAACCCAAAATCTGCATACATATCATTGAAGTCAACTCCTTGTAGCTTCGCTTTAGTATTTTGTGAAGAAAAAAGTGAATTTTATTATTTTTATTTTTTTTTATGTATTTACCAAAAAAAATAGATCCTCAAGTAGACTTATTTTTTATTTTTTCTGTCAACAAAATTTTAAAAGAAAATAAAAAAGAGAAAAATGGAAATATAGAACCAAACATATGAAATTTGTGTTACTTTACCTTTAGTACATAATCTGTTACCAAGCTTGCTTCTTGTCCTCCGGTTGTAGTTGCCTAGTTTTTTAGAAGAACCAAATGCCAAAGTATATGTTATATATATCCATTAATTTTCATGGACACAACTACTTTTTATGTAATCACAAGATTGATTATAAGAATAGATTCTTTCATACCTTCATGTAAACATCAATATCAACATCAGGTTTAATCTTTGCTTCTTTCTCTCTTCTACACAACTCGGATAGCAAGTCTATCAATAATAAAATGTGGATCACAGGAAATTATAATGAATATTTATTTTCCTTATTTTCATTTTTATTTTTGTATTTTATATCGTAAAACACTTATTAGGAAGCACAATTTAAAAAGTTAATGTGACGAAGAAACAAATAAAATGTTACAAAAATAGCTAACCCTAACGTGAGCCAACTCCTTGGCACCTTGCTGAGAAAGTCAACGTTTCTCTAACAGTCATTTCTCCAATATGACAATCATGTTGGCTAATATATGCAGCAGTTCTTTGAGGTACGAACTCATTCATTTCATGCCCATTATAACTCACTCTCCCAGATACCTATATAGACCAAATTAAATAATAGGCATCCAAATTAGATTAAAAAAAAACTAATAAAAATATTACTTTTCTTATAAATCATGCATTAATTTAGATAATTCAATTTATTTGCTAAAAACAACAACTGGTCAGATTACATGAATCAAACGATGTTCATAATTTGTATCGGAAATAATGATATGAGTTTGATAAATCCCTTGTAAATAAATGAACATTATAAAAAAAAACTAAACATATATATAGTTCCCCCAACAATTCAATGCATGTTATGAAAAATAAATAATAAAGAGAATTTATTAGTTTTTACCTTGAGACTTTGATCAAGTTTTCCTGCTAAAGCTAGAAGTAGAGTGGTCTTTCCGGAATTTGGAGGCCCAAGAAGCAATGTCATCCTACGAGATTTAATGATACCATTGACATCTTTGAGGATAGTCAATTGTTTCTTTTTGCTTCGAAGAATGTAGAGAAAATTTAGAATTTTCTGTAACATCGAAGTGATAATTATTAAATATTAATGTGTGATTAATTTTATGAGGAAGAATTCAAAATGGTGGAATATGAAAGTGGTTATAACCACCAATCGGCCAATATAGCAGCGGTTACGAACCATCGCAAAATATATTCATTACAAAATTTTATTTAACAGCAGTTGGATAAAACTGTCATTAAATATCTTACTGCACACGCGGTTGGTAAACCATTAGCGGCGGTTAAAAACAACAGCTATCAAAGTAGAAAATCGCCACTATTTATTCAAAATGTTGTAATAAATACACAAGAAAATAATTAATCTTTGTACCAAGTATTACCTCAACTATATTAATAGCAAAGTTTATGAAAGTAGGAATAGCTCTACTCCCCACATAAGCTTCAGCCTCAACATTTAGGTGCTCAAATCGAACTTCAATTGTCGGAATGTCAATTCCAACTCTAAAACAAATAAATACACACAATAAACAATGGAGAAAGGACACAATAACCAAAAAAATGAAGAACTAATATAATATCATGAAATAATTAATTAGTAAATATGCAAAATATATTTTCATTAATCCATTTCATAATTTCTATTCCATGATAATCTATGATTCTTAGAATAAAAATTACCTAGAACGAAGGATTAATGAAAATAGAAATGATAGATATTTCCATGATAATCTCACACTTAAATATATCTAGGATATTCCCACCACTATCCTTTTCTATTAGTGAAAACGGAAAAGGAAACATTTTTTATGGGAGAAAGTATGGATAACCAACAAAAAAGTAGTCAATAATCAGTTAAGTTTATATTTTTTTAGAAACAGAATATTCGAAACTTAGAGAAATAGAACATTCAATTTAAGTTGTTGTTTGATATTGGTTGAATTTTTAGAACAACAGAAAAAGAAAAGGAAAAAAAAATTAGAGATTTTGCAATGCATACATCATTATTCCATTAATTACCTATCAATTCTTTGTCTGAGTTTCAACAAGAACTTCTCATTATCATCTTCAGCAACCTTGACCAATCTATCTAGAAGCCTCTGCCTATCTTGGAATCCAAGCTCAGTGATGTCAATCTCATTAGCCACACCTCTAGATGTGGTTAACAACCCTTTTCTCAAACGATTATATGTCGGTAACTTCTCAAGTGACGCCCATTTAAGAGCTTCTTCATCATCTTCTTCTCTTTCATTTGAGAAAACCTCTCTGCTTGTTCTGTTTCTCCAGAGTGATGAACTTCTTGTTCTTAAACTATTGCTTGCTCTATATATATCCCTTCCTTCCATTGATTGATTTCTATATTAAAAAACAACAACAAAGCCTGAAACTGTAGCTAAAACCCACCAAAACGCACAAGAATTTTTCTTTCTTCAAAGCCTAAACGGAATTAAAATCAATTACAAAGTGCCAGGGACAAAGGGAAATTAAATTCTAGCAGTGTTTTAATTTGCTATGCTTTTCTAACAGAATGAGAACATTGAATAGGTGTCTAGATGGAAAATTTGATAAGAAACACTCCAATATTTATACAATTATGTTATAAACAAAAGTGTTAACTGATTATGACTCTAGTGTGTAACTTCTTTTTTTTTTGTTAATAACAATTTAAAAAAGAATTGTTTGCATGAGTCACTAATTTTTATGTTGTTAGTTACACGACAAGAAAACGATTCAACTGTTATTTTTTTTTGGTGACCATTCAACTGTTGTCTAATTACTGTTTTGGGAGACCAAATTGAGATAATTAGTTGATTAAATTATTTTATTGGTCCTATAGTTTTGCTAAATTTTTATTAGGTCCTATATTTTTTTCTCTTTCAATTAGGTCCTATATGATATCCAATTTTTTCATTAGGTCATTCTCGTGATAAAAAAGACTAAATTTAATGAATATTTTGTTATCCAAAAAGAATATTATTCATTTGTTGAGAACTTGTGTAACACAATATTCCCTTAAATTTAGCATTTTGGTCACAATAAGGACCTAATTTAAAAATTATATAACGTATAAGAACTTAATTAAAAGTAAAAAAAATATGGGATTGTTTTAATAATAATTTAAAAAAGAATTGTTTGCATGACTCACTAATTTTTATGTTGTTGGTTACACGACGTTGAGAAGAAAACAATTCAACTGTTGTCTAATTACTGTTTTGGGAGACCAATTTGAGATAATTAGTTGATTAAACTATTCTGTTGATCCCTATAGTTTCGCCGAATTTTTCATTAGGTCCTATATTTTTTTTTTCTTTCAATTAGGTCCTATGCAATATCCAATTTTTTTCATTAGGTCCTTCTCGTAAAAAAATACTAAATTTAACGATTATTCTGCTATTCAAAAAGAATATTCTCCATCTATTCAGGGCTTGTGTAGCATAATATTCCATTAAATTTAGTTTTTTTGTCACGATAAGAATCTAATTGAAAAATTGTATAACATATAAGGACTTAATTGAAAATAAAAAAAGTATGAGACTTAATTAAAATTTTTGTGAGATTATAAAAATTAATAGAGTAATTAAACTTAATTAGTGAGAAAAAAATTAGTTTTCTTGTGTGTACCTACGAGGCTACGACAGAAAATTTAAACAGAGAAAAAAGAATTTGGAAGGAAAATTTGGGGGTTGGAACTTAGACTTACAATTTGAAAAGTTAAATGAATATAAATTATTATCAAAATTTTAGTTTATATCTAAAATATTTTAGACTTTTAGTTTCTTGTGTCCTTATTTTTTAAAAGTAGGGAAAAAACTAAATTTTTTTTCCAATATTAAAATTTTAGTTATAAACTCCAACTATAAAAAACACATTACCAAATTCTAGATATTCCATCTCTTGGAAACAAAATCTACCTAAGTAATAGGTCATGTGAAATGTGAAGAATATTAAGAAGATTGAAATTCATAGGGAACGTGTTATTAGGAGAACTTTCGGCTAGATTTAATGAAAGAATTGCAATTGTGAAAGAAACCCAACTTGTTGTGTCAGGGGACCTCAGTCACAGTCTTTCTTACGTGGTTAGAAAAGGTGACTTTTGAAAATGAAAAAAGAAAGATTATCCGGATATTTCACTACTTTTTAATCGTTTATTTTAATTATATATTATTTTATAATTAAAATTAATCAAGATTAACAGCTAAAAAAGTAATGAAATATGATATGCCACACTTTTTATGACATATCGAATAATTTTTTTATAATTTTAACTATTATTGTTTTTTTAAAATTGATAATCCTATTTTTAAGAAAAATAAATTTTATGACAATAATAAACTTATGAAGTACCCTCTAATGATCCAATCTATACATAGGTGCGGGTTGGTCAAATAAAGATTAGTTATGTCGGTAAATTTGAAAATGGCTAATAATTGAACACCGAAAAGAAACATTAAAAACTAAAAATAATAAGAACATAAAAAATTTAATGTTTGTGTTTTCAACATATGTATACCCTATATTTTAGGATTGGCAATGGGTAGGACAATGTTTAACTCTTTCCATGGCATGTGGGTTGATTTTTTTATTAAAATTCAATTATATTTTATTCGCAGGTTCATGACATGCTAATTTTAATTTTACTCATTCTCAACCCGCAGATATTAAATTCTATCTGTAAATTTTAAAAAATACAATACTTATAAATCATTCAATAGAATTAATTTTTATATAAAAATATTAAATTTTTAATTAAATATCTTGATTCAGTAGTCAAAGACTTTTTATATTATTAAAAGTTTTTTATCCATACTCATTTTCAACATATTTTTTTTATATGATATAACATAGATTGTGGGTTAATCAAGTATGGTTGAGCCTCAACCCGTATCATATCCGACCCCGAGAATCAACCCGTTTTGCGTTCAATCCTATCCGTTAATGGGCTAGCAACCTTACTCGATCAGGTTGGATCAGATTAGATATTCGCGGATAGAGTTATCATGGCCATCCCTACTATAGTTGCATTGCTTACCTCCTCTTGTGGACGAGACTTTAAAAGCTAATTATCGAAAAAGAAAAAAAGATATAAAAGAATAATATAAAAAAAACGTAAGTCATTGGACATTGGTTGAAATTTTTGGCTATTTTTTCTTGTCATAAGTGAGTTTGAGATATGTGTGCAAGATTTTTTGTATCATATCTTGAATTTTTCAGTAACCAAATATGTTATTTTTGACCTGCATACATGCTGAATTCGGGATAAAAGGAACGAAAAATGTAAATTTTAACCCGCATCTATATTGGTAAATATATAATTTAAGTTATTGATTAATGAAATATCCCTAAATCTAATGTTGGAGTATTTTTATCCAAAAAAGTTATCGATCTTTTATTAATACAACATTAAAGTTTAGTATTTTCAATATGTGAATTAAAGTCTTAAAAGATCAATATTTTTTTTAACAATAACTAGTTAACAATATTTTGAAAATGTCATAAATAAATAAGCATTCAAATACAATTTGATCATCATTCAAACAGAAAAAGAATGATCACTCAAACAGAATACCATCCGAAGCAATTTTTATTCAAACTAAACAAGTCAGTGGAAATTGACCTTTTGGAGAACAAGAGAAACAAGAATAGTGGAGAAGATGAAGGAGGAGGGAAAAACAACGGCGCCGACAAAATAAGTAAGTGTCACCATCACCGTTAAGCCAGGGAGAGAGAGTACGTGAAGCTGTCGGCTTTTATGGTGATCACTCCTCCTCTCGACGAAGCCTCTAGTCACCATTGTAAGCCATCACTAGCAGAAGAGAGAGAGAAAGATGTCGCAGAGCCATGAGAAATTGGGGCGAAGTCGAGCTCGGGGAGGGAAAGAGAAGAAGCGGAAAGCAGTGGCGCTACGACGCAGCAGTTTCCGGTGGTGAAAGCTTGATGGAGCAACTCAACGAAGAAAAGGACAGAGACAAGGTAGAATGGGAAAGCGAGGAAGGTGAAGAGCTTTGTCGATGCTAATGGAAGTCGCCGGCAATGCAGAGAGGTGGCGGTTCAGAAATGTTGATGAGCAAGAGTTTAGAAGAAGAAGTGGTGGGTGTGGTGATGGTGTCGCTGGCAGCAAAGATGATGGTGGTTGTGGAGATGAGATGAAGATGAACGTTGGTGAGAGGGAGAGAGAAGTAAAAATTTTGTGTGTTGCTGATGTTTAGTTTAGATAATTATTGGTATTGTAACATAGTTGTTTTAATATTTTTCATGGTTAATTTTATCGTCTTCAAATATTTAGTAGTAAACAGTTCCCTCTATATTAGAGAAAGAAAGAACTATTTCTAAATAAGTGTTCATATGGAATTCGTTCGTTTTCTTTTTCAGCTCTTTATGAAGTTTTGTATATGCATCTCCATCTATCCTATGTTATCCTATAAGATTTAATTAGTTGAATAGAGATGACAAGGCGGGGGAGATGGGACAACCTCTCAATCTATCTCCCCACTCTATAGCTTGAAATTTTTCCTTATTATTGTACGATGTTGCATTGTTCTTCAATTGTAATAAAGATTTGACGCGGACTCAATGTATATCATCATATCAAGCAAAGATAATATTATTGGAAACGTTTTTAACGTGACTAAGAACTTAAGTATTCCTGTATTTTAGGCGTTAATCTTAATCATATATATATATATATATATATATATAT
>JASCZI010060828.1:0-18005 GCA_036250425.1 Stylosanthes scabra
CTCTCTCCTTCATCATTAATAAAACTATCAAATTTCTTCAACCAATCTAAATCTTCTACTCTTCAAATGTCTAAACTAACACACTAAACCAACTTCAAACTATTTCTTAAAACCATCAACTGGAAATGATTTTAGTTAAAAGGCATTGCAAATTTCTCAGAAAACTGATTGAAGTGTCGCTAGACACTGTCACACTACTCAATAATAAGTCACAAACTTATTATCATTACGGCTAATTACTCATTTTATTATATCACCATTTATAGTAACACCTTCTACTCTTCCTACTAACAATTCAGGATTGTGCAACATAAGAGGGAAATAAGCTGTAGTAGAAAGATGGAGCTATTGTGGAAAATAATCATTTTTTTATTTATTTATCAAAATTTACATCAATATATCTATGCTATAGAATATTATGGCTCCAAAATTCTGAGCCCTAACGATGAAATTGAAAGATCTAGAAGGCTCTTTAGTTAGGACCCCAAGAACTCAAGTACATGACAGTCCTGAGGGACTCCTCTGATTTCTTTGCCTTATCTTCTCTCAACTTTGTGGTGGCCGCCATAGCGGAGGAAGAAGAAGAAGAAAAGAGCTTCTTTGTCTGAGAGAAAGAACCAACATGATTCTTGAGGTGTTGGTGTGCCGATCTGAAGGCGTAGTTCCACCTGCATACGCCTTGGTCTTTCAAGGACTCCACAACTCCAACACTAGCTGCCACACACCATGCTCTTGCTCTCATTGATGAAGAACTCATGTTGTTTTGAGATTAGTTAGTTGTTGTAGTTTTGTATGGTGATGATGATTGTTATTATTCAAGAATGAAGAAGGCTATGAGATAGTGAGAATTGTAGTGATGAGATGGTTGGTTATAAATTATGGGAAGAGCCGGGGATTTGGGAAAACCAGAGGCACAAAGCTGCTGGTTTTGGAGAAGGCTGCTGGCTACTTGGAAGTGGGAATTCAGTCACAGCTAATCACTCATATTTGTAAACTTTTATTATTTTGCACAAAAATTCCTCTTTTTAATTATCATAGTCAAAAAATTTATTGACTATCTAGCATAATTGAATATATATTAACAAAGAATTATTTTTTAAATTAAATAAATAACTAAATCAAACAAACTTACCAAAACTAACTAAAAAACAAAACTACTAAATAAATAAATAATAAATGCAAGTAAAATAAATAGAAGAGGATGAAAACTTACCTGATGTCAAAGGAGGTGAGAGAAAAAAAAAGTAAAAAGCTCCAACTCATATATTCCATGTTTGCCCATCTATAGCTAGTGGATAAAATTTAGGCTGAAGTTTGCCTAATTAATGAGCAAACTTGCTTCAAATTTTAAAAAAGAAAAATAAGTTTGCCCAATTAAAATAAGAACTTGTTTTTGTGCCATATAAATGGACAAATTTGATGAAAATTTCAAAAAAAAAAAATTGAATCTGTGTGTATAAAGTGTGTTTTATTTTTTTAAAAAAATAAAGATTTATTTTAATTTATTTTAAAAAATTTTCTTTTCTTTGAATAGATCCCCTTATGGAGACGCTTTTGAGTTAGCTTTTTCTTCTAATTTGATGGCAGCTATTGGATCTTATTATTTAGCCATGAGTGACGTTTCATTTTTTTAAGTTAGAGATTATATTTTTAGACCGAATAGGCTCACACTAACTGTAATTTAATTATTAGAGGATAATTAAGAGATTTTAATTTGTAGATTCAAAGATAATTTAATTATTTTAAAGGTGAAAATTTATATGAAACTAACTTCATATGAAATTAATACTTTACCACCGTTAATAAATAATAATCTGATTAAATATCTCAAACATCAAACACTTTTAATAAATGATTTCATGTGAAATCGACTGCACTTAAATATTCATCTATTTTAACAGAGTAGTGCTACCTAACTATCAAAACGTATTTTTGGTGGCCATCATATAGCTAGTTTATAGGTAAAAAATATTTTCATGGGTTTTAATCAATTGAGAGAATGAGCACTAGCATATAAATACTGTATGCTGGTTAGAAGTTGTTGGTAGGGATGACAATTTGATCTAATTCGCTTCGTCTCGATTTGTCCTGTTCTGAATGAGACGGGTTTTTGGGCGGATAAGCGGGTATGGGGTAGGTATGGGTACTGGTAGCCCCGCCGCATTATCTGCTCCGTCCCGTCTCATATAATTTAGTATATTTTTTAGATATTTAATAATATTTGAATGATTATATTTGTAATTTTAATTTAGAAAAATGTTAAATTTAATTTTTTTTATTATTTATTATTTGTATTTAATTATATTTCTGAAGTATTTGCTTGTGTAATAAATTTTATCGAGTAATTTAGTATAATTTTCTTATATTATAAACTAGTATTAAACCCGTGCGATGCACGGGCTATATATTGTAATTTAATATCATAAATTACATATAATAATTGGTAAGAAATAATTCATCGAGTTTAGTATAATAATTTCAGTTATTAATTAACATATTAAGCATATTATTATGGCATGAAAACTTGACCAAATCAGTTGGTTTGATGGAATTAAAACATTTATTTAGTTAAAAAAAATAAACTTATCAAGTAAGTAAGCGCAGTTAAATCTAAATGCATTCAGTTTGTCAAAACCGACAAAGTTATATAGATATCGTGCGATATGAGACTCACGAAGATGTCTCACGCTTTCCCTCTCTCTCATTTTCTGTTTTTCTTTCTCTCCCTCTTTGTTCATCTATCTCCTTCTCTCTCCCTTGCTCTCACTCTCTGTACTTCTCTCTTTGTTCCTTTATTTATCTCGCTCTTTTATTTTTCCTTAACTCTCCGCTATTTTTTGTTCCTATCTTTCTCTATTGCTGTCTCTATCCCTCTTTCTCTCGCTCTTTCTTTTTTCTCTTTCTCCCTCATTCTCTATCTTTCTTTCTATTTCGCTCTGTTTCCCTCTCCCTCGCTCTCTTTCTATCCTTTTTTTCTCCCTCCATATTTCTCCATCTCCCCCACTTCTTATTTTTCTTTCTTTCTCTCCCTCATTCTCCTCCCCTATTTCTCCCTATGTGTCTCTCTTTTTCTCTCCTTGTCTCACTTCTTTCCATTTCTCTCTATCTCTATCCTTATCTTTCTATCACCTTCTCCTTCTTCTTCTCTCACCATCCAACTCTTTCCTTATCTTTTTCTTCTTCTCTCTCTTACCTTCCCATATTTCGCTCTCTCTTTTTTCACATCTCTCTTTTCCATGCTTTTTATCCATCTCTTTCCTTATCTCTCCTCTACTCTCTCTCTCCCTTTCTCATTTTCTCGCTTTCTCTCAGTCCCTCCTTTTCCTTCTTTTTGTATACTTATCTCTTACCTTCTCTCTTTCGCTCCCTCCCACGCTCTTTTTCCTTTTACCTCTATCGCTTCCTAGCTCCCTATACCTCTCTTCCCCTTCTCCCTTTCTCTTATCCTCTCTCTCTTTTCACCTCTCTCTCCCTTCTTGTCTCTCTTTTTGACGCTTTCTCAGAGTTTCTCTATCATTCCCTCACTCTCTCTCCCTCTTTATTTTTTCCTCCCTCACTTTCTCTTTGTTCTCCCCCCTTTTATCTTTCTGCATATATATCTCTCACATTCTCTCCCTCTCCCAATTTTCCTCTTTCTTCGTATCTCTCTCCATTATAGATCTGTCCCCTTTCTTATCTATCTATCTCCCTCTCCACCTTTTACTCCTTTCCTTTTACCCTTCCTCTCATGCAGTCTTTCTCTCCATATCTCTATCCTTCTCTCTCTCCCATAAATTATTTCATTATAATATTTTAGCAGTGCTAATTTGTTAGTCTGCTGTTAGGGCAGAGAAGATGATAGAATCGTCTAAATAGGTAGGCCAAACCAATTAAAAAAGAGTAAATTAATCATTTTATAATTATGTCAACAATCATATTTTATATTTGAAATTAAAATTTTTAAAGAAAACTAATTTAAAAAAAATATATCCAAAAAATTAATTTAAGTACAAAATAATTAGAAAAATACAATTATTTTTTTGGATTTTATCTTTTATAAATTGAGCTTTTTTATTTTATTGAGCTTATATATATTAAGACACTATATTTTATATTTGAAATTTTAAGACACCATATGTTATATTTGAAATTTTAAGTTTCAAATAGTATTTAATTTTAAAAATAAATATACAAAAAAAATTATCTAAAAATCTTCAACAACCGTTAAAATAAAATTTTATAATTTAATTAAAAATAAAAAAATAAATTATTTTAAAATTACTTCAACAATCGTATCTTATATTTAAAATTTAAAATTTTAAATCAAATTAATTCTGCCAAATAAAAATAATTGAAAAAAACAAATTTTTTAATGACGACACGTAAGCATATAGTCCCCCTAAAATCACTCTCTAGCCGCCACGTTAGCAATTAAGCTTCCTAATTATATATTATTAAGATTAAAAAGATAAGATAAAATATCCATGAGTTTGGATATGGAGTAGTATATACCCATAAATTTGGATATGAAGCTAAAATTTAAATATCCGTATGCAATGAGGCGGGTATGGTTACTTCAATACCTACCCCCACCTGCCCCATTGTCATCTCTAGTTGTTGGTTGTGTGAAATTTAATAGGTTGGCCGGCTAGAATTTCTGATTTTGAAATATTAAAACCTATTTTAATGCATATTACAAATTTTGAGGATCAAAGTGGATATTATTGAATAAAATGTTGGAAGTTTAGGGTTAGTGACAATAAGAAGATACTAATAATCGAAAATGTTAAAGGGCAAGTCACATATGAAAACAACTGAAACTCTTTCTTTCACTTCTCAACTTCATAGAAGACAACAAAGGATGAAGGATGGCATATCCAAAACGAAATTAAATTCCTCAATGCACCGTTTCCAGTCACTAAGAAGAGAGAAAAATCAATGATAGTAATTGTATGATAATAATATAATATAAGCAAGCAACACTTACCTAACCAACAAGCTAAGTTATCAGTTATTATTTGTTAAATTTTGATTTTGATTTGTAGCTGTTATTATTTTATTTTATTTTATTTTTTAAATTAGTTATACAAATCATAAATGCATTTTTCACATAATGCTAATAATAAAATAAAATAACTTTTAAACAGGAATTTTGGTGTCACTACATTAACAATGTAAAATCTTTTATATAATTATCCAATTCTATTTATGTTGATGTTTAACTGTAAGGGTTAGTTCCATATTTTTTAGAGTAAAAAAAGTGAGGAGTTTATAAGATGAGAGATCGATTTACTTGACACTTTAAAGTTTTGAGTTGGATGTAATGTCTTCTCATTTTGTGTTCCCTCACTTAATTCCTCGCCGAAAGTTTTCCAACTATTTTGCTCTCCATGATGGTCCAACAATTTATTCATGTAGATAATTATGTATATAATAAATATAAAAATAGTGATTTACATGTAATAATAATATATAATTGAATATATATACCAATTTTTTGTCACTCTAATAAAGTAATAATACATCAATTTATAATTATTTTTATGCAATAATATTGAAAAAAAAGATAATGCCACTCCTCAATTCATAAGGCCACTATTTTTTCTATAAATTTATACAAAATACAATAAAAAAAATTCATATAATGACTGGAATAAGAATGAAATTATCATTTTCCGAATATATAACTAAATATACGTATTAATTAGACATGTTTTTCCTATTTATTAAGAAAAAAGACATAATGTAACTAAATATTTAATTTATTGAATAAAATTTTCTAAGGTAGTGAGGTTTCATTTTTGACCATTCATAAGTAAAAGTTGATTCAACAATTAAGGATATCATTAAAAGATACTAATTCGCTCGGTGAACATGCTACAAATTAAAAAAAAAAACACTCAAAATTCGCCGGATTATAAAATTTAGAGTAAATAACTTTTTCAATTTCTAAATTTTTTCGTTTTGGATTTAGTGCCCTTTAATGAATTAAAACTATTCAGCACGGCTCTTAAACAATTAATTGTTTAAAAGTCATTCTAATATTTCAATTCATTAAGAGACGTCAAGTTCAAAATGAAAAAGTTTGGATCTGAAAAAGATGTTTATTCTAAAATTTAAATTAAGTTCGCAATGTTAAGATAATCATACTGTATTTGTCAACTTTGTTTATAGACAAATTTATAAAAGAAAAATGGATTTTAAAATTTCTTTTTTGGAATTAAAAATTTTATTTTATTTATTTTAGAAAATTTTCCGTTATATACAGGAGTATATTGAAACGATTTGTGTATAATTTTTTTTAAAAATTTATTATATATAATTTATAATAAAAAATACTAAAGCTGACTAATTTTGGTTTTGAAAGAATATACTTATCATTTGATTTGACAAGCAAAATCAAAATAATATTATTATTATTATTATTATTATTATTATTATTATTATTATTATTATGATGGATAATACTTTTTCAACAAGTGATTTTGGCTAATCAAGTATAATCAAGTAGTTTATTTATATGCTAAATAAAATATTATTTTAGTATCAAATAGTATAAAAAAGTGCACCTAAATAAAATTTTATTTGATACTGAAATTATTTTCTATTTAGTATAGAAATAAATCACTTGATTGTAGTTGACTGGCGAAAACTATTTGTTCACGTAGAATTATTGTATTATTATTATAAAAAGGTAGATTAATACACTAATTTAGTAATTTTTAGAACATTGGTGATTGATTGGTTAAAAAGGATTGACAAAATTTTCGTGTGTCACAATCTGGATAAGCTTTTCTTCTTTGTATCTCTTTTCTATTTTTCTCTCAAATTCGCAAAATTTTCATATATATAAGAAAAAACAAAAACCCACAAATTCCAACACACACCCATTTTCAACTAGCAATGCAGTCGCCGGAAAACTTCTAATTCCGGCAACACCACACTACGCCACCTTTCTTCTTATCTCTCTCCATTTTCCACCAATGGCCGCTGTTACTTCTTCTTTCTCTCTCTATACTCTTTCACACTGCTCTCAGAGAAAGAACCTCTCTCTCTCTTCTTCTACTCGTTTTCTGGCACCCAATTCCGAATCTTTCCACTTGGGACCGAATTTCTCGCTACAGTATGTTGCCATTCGAGCTTCCGATTCCGCTTCCAGAGTGGTTGTTCGGTGCAATTCTTCCCTATCAGGTTTGTTTGGGAAAAGAAAAAAAAGTAAATTACATTAAGAACTTGCTCAGAGTTCTGTAATTGTTTCATCTTTCAAAAAAATTGGGCAGTTCATGTTCTGTATAAGGGTTTCGAAGTTGAATTAAATTATTTTCTTTCAGTTAATTATCTAATTTATGAAGTTGGTATCTTCATTGAAATATTCTCCTTTGTTTGTTTTTGGGTTTTGGGATATGGGGTTTGGAATTACCGAAATAGAGTCAAAGGGATGGTTTTTGCTTTTTTACTACTAGCATTTTAATATTGCAGATTTGTAATTGACACTTTTAGGTTACTGAAACATTGCAAATGTGAACCTTGTTTTTAAAGTTTCAGTTGTAAACAATGTAACTTGTTTGCTTGTTGAGGCCTTATGTAAAAACATGGTCAAAATATGATTTGACTGGAGCTATTTTCTAGATTATTGTCTTTCATTATTGAATGTGTTTTTCTAATATAAGTCATCATGGGATTTAGTTTCTGAAATCAATAGATTCTTGTAGAGCTGCATGTTAAGGGCTTCATTTTTTTAGATATCTGAATAAATGCGATATGATCATACTCCTTTAGAGTTAGGTAATTGTGCTCTATTTTGTGGGTAAATGGTGGTGTGATTGAACACTAGATTTCTTCTTTCAAATGTTATCAATAGTTACTAGTTAGTTATTGGTTGTTTGTGTTCTTGATCTGCAGACATTCCAACTGTTTCGGAGACAAAGTTAAGTTTCCTCAAAGCCTATAAACGACCAATCCCTAGTATCTACAACAGTGTGTTGCAGGAGCTGATTGTCCAGCATCATTTGATGAAATACAAGAAATCGTACCAGTACGACCCGGTATTTGCTCTTGGCTTTGTCACTGTTTATGACCAACTCATGGAAGGGTATCCTAGTGATGAGGATCGGGATGCCATCTTCCAGGCGTACATTAATGCACTGAAGGAAGATCCAGAACGATACAGGTTAGACGAATGAGTGGTTCATTTTTTCTTGATTTCTTTTTCTCTTGCTATTTATACTAAGATCCTTCTACTTTACGAAGACTAATTGCTATATGCCATTGGAGACGGTGTAACCTTGGTTTACCAAGATTCTAATGGTGTCTGGTGGATATTTTGAAGCTTCCAAACATGATCTTGGCATAAAAATCAATTCATGCAGAAGTTGTAAAATACCAATGCGGCTTGCTGCCTGATTTTGAAAATCACTGGGTTGGATCTACTGGCTGGTTGACACTTGTACTTGGCGCTTGAATTATGATTTTTAGAAGACGACGGCTCAGGATGTCCTAGATCATTGTTATGTAATGGAAGCTAGTTTTAAAAAATATTAATCCACTAATTGATAAATAAGAGTTATTTACCTAAAGACAATTTGATTAAACAGTTACACTTAGGAAATGTACCTGAAGGAAAACCTTTTAGCAGGAATACAAATAGCATATTGTGTAGGCATTATTTATTTATTTATTTAAAATTTTAATTTTCATAGCCTGGTATAATTTATACCTGTGATTTCATCTTACATCACATAATATTTCCTGTTGCCCATCTACAGAGCAGATGCACAGAAATTGGAAGAATGGGCACGGGCTCAAAACTCAACCTCTCTGATTGAGTTTTCATCCAGAGAAGGAGAAGTTGAGGGAATATTAAAGGATATTGCAGAAAGAGCCGGAGCAAAGGATAGCTTTAGTTATAGTCGCTTCTTTGCAATTGGCCTCTTTCGTCTTCTTGAATTGGCAAATGCAATGGAACCAACGATTTTGGAAAAGGTTGGCCAACAAAGTTGAAGCATAAAGATATGTTGATTTCAAACTTTTCAAAAAAATCATTTTTTTTATTAGTAAGGTTTTCCTTTGAAGTTTACCTTATCATGTCTAGTTCTGATACCTGCTCTAGAAAACTACACTTTCAAGAAGTTTAGAAGCCTTATTGCCATACTATTTTTGATCATGATCCCTTTCCCACTTAGTTCAAGCACTGGTCACTGGTCAGGTTATTGCCTTTTTGTTTTTGTTTTTTTAACGTATATTTAAAATTTATTTTCACTATTTTGCTTATAGTGAAATTATTGCATTACCTTGCGACTTTTGAATGAACATAATCCTTTCTGGTAGCATTTATGACATTGACTTTATAGGCACCAAAATCAAAGATAAAAATACAACATTTGACATTTTTCTACTTCTTAGTAATTTTTTTTGCGGGACTTGTTATCAATTAATTTCTGGTGTCAATCCTACAGCTTTGTGCAGCTTTGAATGTTAACAAAAGAAGTGTTGATCGGGACTTGGATGTCTATCGTAATCTACTTTCTAAGTTGGTTCAAGCTAAAGAGCTGCTAAGGGAATATGTTGACAGGTAATCAGATGTTGTGATGCCATTAAACTTTCCTCTCTCTTCTCATGTGCTTATTATTTTTAACACAACCTACGTATCTTAAAAATTGTTATAAAAAGAATAGAAAAACAATACAATACTTTATTCAATCTTTTTTCTTTTCTTTTTTTGTTTTTAAAAGTTAACATAGAGATCACTAACTCTGAAACTAAATAACTTCTACTTGAAATTTAAGGTTGTTTTGCATAGCCTATTTACTAATTTCTTTAGTTTTAAGCCAAATGCAACATTTCATTCTTAATTTGAGAAAAGAAGGAAATACAAACTTGGTTGGTAATTTATTGATAATATGTTGCTGAAATTTGATTTTTGTGGTTAATATACTATATTCAGGTCATTTTACCTTTTGATACCAATTTTTTGCCCACCATCTGCTCAAAAAAATTTCCACTAGCCTGCGTTTGATGCTGTTAAATTTTCAGCACCCGCAGTCTTTAGATTCTTGAACCTAAATGTTTGTAACCATAACTTGCTTGTTTTCTAAGCAAGTTTTGACTCTTTGAAATGATATTTTGCTTCAGGGAGAAGAAGAAAAGAGAAGAAAGGTCTGAACCACAAAAGGCAAATGAGACCATCACAAAGTGTTTGGGACAACAGCAGATTTCTGCCCTGAAGTAATTGGGGGTTCCCCTGAATTGATCAACAAGTGAAGATTTTTGTATTCTTGACTTGATTTTGTTGGTCATGGGCATTGGATAATCATCTTGGTATTACATACTGTATTTAGTGTGATCTTAATGGTTCTCCATCTAAATCCTTGTTTCAACCCAACCGCAGTTAATTCATCTGCCGCACATGTTTCAAGACTTTAAACCCTATCTTGGTCCCTAAAGAAAATTTTGGGGACAAATTAGTATCTTAAGACTTTAAAGTCTCTGCATATGTTCCCTCAGACCCTCCCCATTCAAAAAGAGGGATATTATAGAGGGACTAATATAGAAAGACTTTTAAATTCTGAGTTACCAGTTCTGCAAAATTTTTGTTAGGGACCAAAATGAGTTTATTATTGCCCTTTCTCAAATCAATGCATTCCTTAAGGCGTGTATTATGTGGTTAATAAAATACTTTGGTGTTTCAGTTCACCTTACATTTTATGGGTAAATAAGTTTGTTTGGTTCCCATCTCTCTAATAATATTACCTTTTTGTGTAGTGAGAGTGGCCACTAATGACAGGTCTGCAATATGAATCTAGGGACAAGGATTGAAATTATAGTGTGTTAAGCATGCAATTTATCTTTGTTGATAAGACTTTATGTGCTTAATTTGTTGTTCATGTTTGCATTTGATTGTATGAGCACTATGCCAATACCATTGGATAGCACCTAGCAAGGTGATTTTGCAACATGCAAAATGGTGTTTACAATCATTAGACTCAGACTAACCCGACATTGTGAGGTAGCCATTATATTTATGTGCTCTCATATTTTGTTCCTTTCATCTTCATCTAATCAAGTTATATTTGGTGTCCATTTTGGTAATTGACTATGTCATTATTTGAAGACATATATGTTTCTCTCTTGGTGCTGTAATTTATATATTGTTTTATAAAAATCGTAGAACAAAATTGACATTAGTTTCTCTTGTTTAGAACCACAGTTATTCTCTTATTAGAGTCAACTACATTCTAGCATTTGAAATCCTATAGGGGGGATATGGTTATCTAAACCCTGGTTATAGATTACAGAAAGAGCAAAATCAAGTTTCATAGTTAAATTTGCTGTCATCATTTGTTTAGGCGTGTGTAAATCAGCTGTATTGATGTGCCCCTGGATGAAGCAGTAGCTAACAATGTAGCAATTATTTTATCTCAATACAATTATCATGTTTGGGGCCATCATGCTCTTATAATCAAGCAAATTACTGTTAGAATGAGCATAATAACATTAATGGGAAGGGGTTAATAACACTAGAATATCTTTAATATGGTGAGGGACCTAACTAAGATGAGAAATATCAACATCATCTGGGATTCTAAATGTGTCTGCTGCACCAAACTTCCGAAACTCCTCTGCTGCAGAGTGGTCATCCTCATCACTGTCATCTTCCTCTCCATCAGCGTGTCGCGGTGTTGAAGGATCATTCACGCTCTGAGACCTGCAATTTTCAGTGGCAAGCATGTTAACCTGGCCATGGTGAGAAATCTCCACCACAACGGTGTCATCATCGACTGGGAGAGGTTGTTTCCATGGCTCCCCGTCGATCCTCATGAATGTGTGATCTGCTGTGCCTTTGTGGAACTCAAACCGGATTCTATGCGCCTAACACCAGAATATCATTTTGAAATGGAACGTTAATTACTATGGTAAGTTATACTATATTCAACTGCAATGCAAATTTTGAGTATCACACTCAAACCTGAGCAAGACGAGTTCCATGTCCTTTTGGAGCAAGCAAAACAAGGCCATGCCATGCATCTCTAAAACCAACAACCTCTATAAGGCCATCATCCACAAATGGGGGTGTTAAATCTCTCTGTATTCCGAACAACAACATGAGATTAAGTATTTGTTTACATGGAATATGACAGTAACATTGACTCAAAAGTATATACCAAAAAGTGACAATAACAGAACAAAAAAGAGGAAGTAGTATATGCAGTCCTAACAACTTTGACAGAGAAACATATTTCACCAATCTAGTTATTAGTTATCACAGGACCAACAAATGAAATTTACCTGTTCCAGCTTTTTCTGATTTGGTGTACCCCATGGATTCAAGCCACCAGAAAAGCTGGGCAAGTTAAGACACACAATTGACCTGATGCTGCATATAAAATTGGAAAGAGTGACAAAAAGGACTACTGAATTTGATATTTGGCAAACTTGAAATTTGCACTTGATCATCTAGTTAACATGAATTTGTATATACAATGAATGTTCATGTGTCCTTTGCTGCAGACATAGATAAGTGTAGAAAATGACTTACTAGGGAGGTATAGGTAGGTCTTCCCATTGACCGCGCCTTCTGATTACTTTTACTTTTGCAAGTTGTGCTATATTCCTGCAGTTGAAAATTGAAAATCAAATCATATTTATTTCAAGGTGGTGTCTACAGTGTCGAAAGATAGTTGCCAAACACAACATACACTAATTGACCCTACATTGACAGCTTTTCTTCAAAATCATATATTAAGACCAAATTTTGCAATTTCGGTTAGATTTTGAAAGACACCAGAGAATTGGCCAAATCTCAAACTGAAGACCAAATCAAGATAGGCTAATAGTTAGTTAGAGGCCTACCTACAGCTGCAGCAGCAGTTGTAAGGAGAGCCAAATCATGTTACAGTTGTTAAGTTTTCATGAATTTACATAAATTTAGAATAGATGCTTATGAAATTCACATAACAGGAAAGTCCTTTTTCCAATCTTAATGAACTGACCTGTCAGCAGGATGGAATAGAGAAGCCATAAACCATCCTTGTGTGCATCCAAGCTTAGCATAAGTACTCTAGCATGTAGATCAAAATCAAAACAATACCCAGATGAGAACACATTCTTTCTGGTCAAAATTTAATCAAAACAACCAACTTCAGATTGTTTATAACTGCTGAAGGAACAATATCATACCTGATTAACCAACTGGTTCTTGAATTTTTCCGGATTCATCTTTCGTTCAGAATGAAATGCATAAGACACTTGAGCATCCATTCCTATGTCAACAACAGTCACAGTTATTTTAAACCACTGAATCAAAACAGAACAAAAATAAGTTGATTCCATCATGTTACATATGTCACACTTTTCGGCTTAACTGAAAAACATATGTTCAAACTAGAAGAATTAATTATTCCAGAAACTGCAAAATGGATTTGTGTGGTGTGCAACATAAAGTTCAAGCACAGAAGAACCAAGGAGTGATGACCACTTTTACATACCCATGCTAAAGTAATTCCAAAATCCTCCACGAAAAGTGTGGTGACCTTCCTGAGAAGCAATTAGAAAGAATGACTAAAGGCATGAAAACCAAGCAGTAAAGTGCATAAAATCTATACAAAATTTTGTTCTGCTTGTTTGCAGTATAGTAATAGCAATTAGGTTCATGTCCTTCATTTTCCAATTAATAATTCCTATCCCTATGAAGTTACAACCTATAGATAACTAACTAGCCAAAGTGAATCAAAATTAAGAAATATTGCACATGAAACTGAAGGTAATATCATATTTTGCAGAAAAAAGTGACTTGTGTTATGCCTTACCACACTAAGTTCATCTCCAGCAGATACACGATGGAATTTATGCAAAGAATGCGGTAACTCGAGCGGCGGGATTGGATCGCAGGAGCCTTGTTTAGGAGCTCTCATTCTCATGACAATATGCCAGCTTAAGGAAACATTCAACAAGCATTTAACATCAGAATTTAGCAGAAGAATTATATGCAAGAATTTCATAGAGATCTTGACTCATCACTGTTTTAGAAGTTACAGAATATAGTTCCAAAACTCATTACTTGTCTATTGTCATTTCCTTAGCCTTCATGACTTGATCTAGAAATTGCTCAACTGAGTTCTGATCTGTCCCCGGGTTCCTCTTCCCCTGTAATGAAGCAAAAAAAGTATGTGCTTCATCATTTATAGTTTTTCTTCCTCTCTAAGTTTCTGATCAATTTTATGAAAGCAATAATCTTAGCAACTACTTAAATCATAGCATATATCAAACCAAGCAAAATGATACACATGCACATAAAAAGGAAAATAAAAATAAAATATGCACTTAAATGTTGCTAAATTTATCATACCCAACCAAATGCAAAAGGAAGATTATTTCCTGTTCCCAAGGGAACTGTGGCTATTGGTGGTGGATGAGATAATTTGAGATCACAAACAACTCCAAGTAGCCACCCTGCTGTTCCATCACCTCCTGCAACCTAAAGACTAAAGTTAATGCACATATCATAAACTCAAAGGAACATATCCATATAAAATTATTACTCCTTTTCCTTAAAAAAGGGTTGTAACTAATTTCTGTCTTGGTGACTTTGAATTATAGCTAATTATGATTACTCATCCATAAAATATTATTAAGAGAAACTCACAATTAACCTCAGCCTCTCCATAATCTTGATAGCAAATTGATCACCCTGGAGCTTGAGATTTTCCAACCTAGAGTAGATTGAATGCAGCGCCTTATCAGGAGTATTTTCCCCCAAATCAAAAACCTGCAAAATTAAATGAAAATCACGTATTTAATGTGCTTACAAACACAATCCTAACATAACATCACAAACTAACAATTACAAAAGATTATACCTGTTTGTCATTAAGAAGAGTTGTATATGTTTTCAGAAGTTCCCCTCCGAGTTGTCCACCGCTCCTGGAGTTAATAAAAACAAGAACGGGACACTTTGGCGCCGAATCAGGATCTTTACCGGCTTCAATGCTCTCGGTTTTAGATGATTCCGGCACAAGAATGTAATCCGGAATCTTGAAGTTGTTCAACGAATTTGAATCTTTTGAAGACATTGTTCTTTGTGCTGCATGCAGGTCCATTACTACTACTACATTATCACGTAAAGATATGAATATATAAAATAAATAAGTTAACTAAAAAAGAAAAGAAAAAGGAATTGATGTAGGCGTGATTACTGAAATTGAATGCGACGTGAATGGTGAAAAGTAGAATAATCATTCGCGAATTCTATCATAAATAATAGTAATGATGAGGACATGTATATGATTATGAAATTAAATTCCATGATGGATTAAATGAATCTTTATTGATAAGAAATTAAGAATGACTGTTGTTTCAGGGGAAAAAAAAGGAGAGATAAAGAGAGATTACTGATTGAGTGATGAGTGTAAGTTAATGTAGAAGATGGAAATTGTGGGGAGGAGATCTGAGAAATGGTGAGATGGATGCAAAGAGAATAAGAAATACAATAGTAGTGTATGCAGTGTGTAGTGTTCAGAACACGTAAATGAAAGAAGGCTTGCACATCATGGGACAAAGGGGAGAGAGCTGACTTTTTTTTTTTTAAAAAAAAATATATTATTTTTTGCAAAGAGAAATCAGAAATGTGGATCTTGTGCTGGTGGGTCCCTTTCGGATCTGGGGGCTGGCTTAAAAAAAAAACAAATTATTTCTACCACTAAAAAATTAATAGTGAAATTTGTCTCTCAAGTTATCCCTACGCTTCAAATCAATCATTAAAATTTTAATTTATTCAATTTAAATCCCAAGAGTTACCTCCATAACTCATAACTCACATAAATTCTCAGTGACATGTAGGGGAAGTATTCTGCTTGCTCCCAAGTAGCGTAAATACTTGGGTGGTTTTTTTTTTTTTTTTTTCCCGCATAGATTGAACACAGTACTCAATACTAAGCGCACACACTATATATGGGTTACACATGTTATTTTTTTCTCCATTCAGTACTGGAGGGGAGTCATGTTGGTGCGGCTTTTTTTGGGTGACAAAGTCACCACTGGGCCACTGCCCTAGGCCGGCATTAAATTTACAATTTAGCTTCCATAAAGTTTTAAATCCAAATGGGTCACTCATGAGGCAAGTGAATTGTTATTGGGCTAAGGCCTCTACCACGGATGGATTTCTTAAATTCAGGTTGAAATCATTCATGGATCTATCCACTTTACTTTGGGTTGTTGTGCCTCTTGTTGGGCTGGATCATTCTTGTCTAAAACTTTGGGCGGACTTCGGCCCTTGGTGATTGGGTCATGTTGAAACAGACCTAGTTAAAGAACATTAATCGTAATACAAAAAAAAATTTTTAATCAACATCGCCAGCTTACCATTGATTAAACAAGTATTAGGAGTTTGAATCCTATTTTGTACATGAAGTAATTTAATGGCCAGTGACAGACCCTTAAACATAAAATAACATTTTTTGAGCTTAAATATCCAACAAATTACAATGAGTCATTTGTTTTACTTGTTGAATTGGGAGATATCATCCGAAAAAAATTCTATAAATATGTTTCTAAAGCTTGATCTATTATTAATTGGCACCAGAATAAAAAATTATTTTTTATTTGAGCACAAAATAAAAAGCCGTAAACTTTTTTTCGATTTGCATCAACTTGAGAATCTCATCACCGTCAGAAACGATGACAACCTCCAAAACACGATCCAATGGTATCAACGCTTGACACCGTGGCTTCCATGGATGCATTCCTGGATGATGGCAAGTTTGAGACGTGCGTGCATGCATGGATACATTACACATGAATAATCTCACTCATTCTTGATATTGGTTGTTGTTTGGCACTGATAGCAGCATTGCATCTGCAGCAAGTTCAATCTCAGGGTTCACTATCAACAACCAGTCCTAGTAGAAAGCAAACCTCCTCTTTCGTCAAACATCAACACTACTCAAAAAATAATGTTGGCTCAAAAATTATTTTAAATATCTTTAAAACATATAACTTTCTTAAAATTTATTTATAGGCCTAAACTTCATCAAGCTCCCATATAATTTTTTTTCTCCCTTGAAGAACTTGCCAAAAACATATACAGCTGGATTTGTTTCCAACACATGCATACCCCAAAAAAAAAATCATTTTAGGAATGTGTATCTGAAAATTAATTCACAATGATAAAAAAATAGGCCTGATTCCAATTCACATGAATTGGGCATGAACTGCCTTTTCATTTGGTGAAATTTGGTCATTAATTTATTGTGTAAAGTACTATTTTGGTCTCTAGAGTTTGTGTCGAATCCTATTTTAGTCTCTAACGTTTAAAACGTCCTATTTTGATTCCAAAATGTTTCAATTAGATTCACTCAAGTCCCAAAATTAAAAGTTGAGATAGGAATTTAACGCCGTAGCTGACATGATCATTTCTCTTTTCATCTTGAAGAGCCAATGTAACCTTAACTCGCTATGCAAGTAAGGTCGAATCACCCACGAGCATCAATAGAAACTTTCTTCGTCCGATTCTCGGATGATAATATTAAATGGTTAGGGTTTCAAGTGTTTTCTTTATTAAAAGTGTTAAACTTTGCAATGTGAAATTTTTAAATGTATGAGTGAAGTAATTAATCACCGAGCAAACGATCATGTCATCACAATATTAAGTTCTCGTCCAACTTTTAACGACGGGACTTGATTGAGTCTAATTCAAACGTTTTGGGACTAAAATATGATGTTTTAAACGTTAGGGATTAAAATAGGATTCAACCCAAACGTTAGGGACAAAAATAAGATTCGACCCAAACGTTAGGGACAAAAATAGTACTTTACCCTTATTTATTTTTAAAAGGGAGGGGGACCATTTCTTGAGCTGCTGAATGAGATTGGAATGTGAATTGAGAGAAAAGGAAGTATTTGAGAGTATTTATTTAGGTAACAATTCACATACATAGTATTATGGTAAAGAGAATACACAGTAAATTAAAATATGAAGAATCATGTCAGTTTTATTTTTTCTATAAAAAAAAAAAAAAAAAAAAAAAACACCA
>JASCZI010060828.1:25288-45405 GCA_036250425.1 Stylosanthes scabra
GAACACTGGCTTGCTATCAAAAGAGTACTCAAATATCTGGTTGGCTCAGCATATGACAAACTCAATTTTCACAAAAGTAAAGACTTACGACTTACTGTTTTTTCTGACTCGGATTGGGCCAGTGATCTCGACGACTACAAATCCACCACAGGGTACTGCATCTACTTCGGGTCCAACCTTGTCTCTTGGAAGTGCTCCAAGCAGCCCACCGTCAGTCGTAGCTCCACGGAGGGTGAATACCGTGCCCTAGCCGCCATGTTCATAGAAGTGCAATGGACCCAGAATCTCCTGCGCGAGCTGCACCATCACTGCACGACACCACCAACTGTGTTCTGTGATAACCTTTCTGCAGTTCATCTCACCTACAACCCTGTGTTTCATAACCGAACAAAGCATTTTGAATTAGATATCTACTTTGTTCGAGAAAGAGTGATACAAGGAAAAATATCAGTTGCACATATGCCTACCACCGAGCAAATTGCAGATATACTCAAAATCTCTTCTCAATCCATCGTTTCTCAAACATAAGGCCAAACTCTGGCTAGACTCCTTGGATTCGAAGCCACCATGAATTCCCTGTCGCGTCTCAATCATGTCTGATATCACCGAGCATTCTCCGACCAGTCTACATTTGATTCGTCGTCTTCGTGTGTTTTCAAATGGTCGTTGTCTTCAGTTCGGTGCCCCCATCAGTTTCTCTGCTTGGCTTCTAGGGCTTTGTCACCACCTGTCGTTTGTGGGGGGTGTTGGAAAAGTGTGTGCCGAATTAGGGTGAGAGAGAGCAACCCTAATTCGGATCCTCACTCAAGCCCAAATTTGGCCTCCCAGTTTCGGATCCTCTCTCTAGCCCGAATTGGGCTTGCTTTGGGTCTGAGCCTCAGCTCCCATTGTTTTGGGTATAAAACCCATATTGTAATTGAAGAAAAGATACAATATCATTTTCAGATTATAACACTCAAGCAAAATAATGCATAAGTTAGTTATATTCAGTTTTACAAAGTTTCTTTCTATTTTCTTGTTCTTTAAGATTTCTCTTCAATTTACAGATAGGTAAGAAATGCTTAAAAAATAAGTTTTGAAAATCTATTCGTGATAGTTTAAAAATCTTTTTGTGGTGGTTTAAAAACCTATTCATTTGTTTGATTTTATAATACTTTTTATTAACATCACACAAAAAATACAAAAATAAACCATTAAAATTCAATATTCACAAACAGAATATTACTATTAGAACAAACATAAAATTTAAAACTATCGAACAGATTTTTAAGAATCAGATCACGAACAGAAAATTCAATATTCATCAACATCACACAAAAACTGTAAAAACAGAGCACAAACAGATTATTAATGTTAGAACGAACAGAAAACTTAAAACCATCAAACATGTTTTGAAAAATAAGATCACAAAAAAAGGATTCATAATTATAATGAAATTTTTGAAAACTAACATTCTAACATCTTGAATAATAATTCATTTAACATTAAACATGATTCTTAGACATAAAAGAATAATATAACAACAATGAATGAAACATGAATTTGTTCAATGTACACAATAGCAATTAAAATCAAATTCAATATTTGAACAGAATAAAACTATTCAAACGAACATAAAATGTAAAAACTATTGAACATGTTTTTAAAATTAAAATCAGTAACATAATTTTTAATTAGATAAAAAAAATAAGGATTCAAAAGCAAACAAAGAACTCTTTTCATAGATTGAGAATTAAAAAAAAACTCAAATCAAAATTAACACACAAATAAACAATTTAACTTCGAAAACAAACAATCCAACAACAAGAATCAATATTCAAAGACGTAAACTGATTGAAGAAAAAAATCAAAAACCTCCACAATCTGATCTAGTACAGAATTCGAATCAAATTACTCTGTTGCAGAATTAGAATTCTGTTCGCATCAAAATTAAATTCTAGATAATAATCAATGTCATTTGAGTCAAAGACAGACACTAATCTTCATTCGTCTAGAGCATTTTCATACTTATACATATCTTGCCAAAATATGGAGTATTATAAATTTCATTGTAGCTAACGCAACAATTTTTGTTTCCTTGCCAAAGATAGTTCAATAATTAATTTTGCTTTCAAGTAATACTGATCCATATAAGTATTTTTAGTAATGCCAATAATGAATTTGTTTAGACTTTAGACAATGTTAGTCACATGACTCTCAGTCTCTTGGTGCAAAGTTCTAACCCTACACATATAGTATCATCATAATTCATAGCACTACTAAGCACGCTCAATATGTGCTTGCTATCTACAGATTTTTTTTTAACATATCATGATATCATGATATTATACTAAAAATCATTCACTAATTAATCAATTTTTTATATATAAAATTAAAGCATGTATTTGTCTTCTCATAAAGAAATTTATAATACTATTATAAACAAGTTTATTCGTCTATTTGTAGATTTAGTAATATATTTTACTATATCAATGAACCATAACTTATAGCATTATCCATTTTTTCTTGATAAAAAATCTCGAATTTAAGACAAAAACAAATTATATATTTTATTATATTATTTTTAATTATGTAACTAAAAATATGCAATATATAATAACTAATTTAATAATTAATTTTTGAAGTACACCTAATATTTTTCTAATTAAATTTTAAACATTATTACAAAAAATACATAATTATTAAAATATTTTAAGATTATTCGAGACTTTGCTCATGGTGTGTAGTTATGCCAGCATGTACATAGCATGCAAAATATAGGCCAGCAAGGCAAACAAAACCAAATCATGAAGCACGTGTCACACATCTATCTTCATTCACAAACCTTAGCGCAACAACCGACAATAGGTGATTAACGCAGCCATATGTTATTACACACCATTTCCATGCCGATAACATAAACAAATAATTCTAAATATTAAATTAAAATACACCCAATAATTTGGAGCTCTTCCGATCCTCCAATCCTCTTTATTCTACTCCTCACGTTATAAACTGTATATTAATTAAAAATCCCTTCTTACAAATCGTGTTTGAACATGAAACTTTGTCATATGTATGAACTTAATTAGTTTAAAAAAGACAAAAAGAAGTGCTTTAATTTGGAAGAAGAACACATGAATGAAACGAAAGCATGAAGGATTCAAAGTTCGTTGGACATTCACATAACAACCACAGATTAGTCAACATCAATCTTTCCATTTTGCGCCAAGTAATTACCAAATGCAGCAGTGATGATTATATTATGTATGTATTATGCTGTTATTAATTAATTAATTAATTAAAATAATATTAATTAAGACCTAAGTTTAATTTAATAACATTTCTCCATAGATACGGTGACGCACTATCGTTATCTATCTTCCCTTAACGCAACTAAGATTTAGAACTAATTAATATATAATTTTTTTTTATCTACATGATACTGTTGATGATCTTTCATCTCCCCAGCCACGAAACACTATTAAAAGCCATGCATATATATATCAACAACTTTCGTGTTTTATTATATATTCATACAGATTAAAGCATCCCCATTCACAATAAAAATTGTTTCTAAATATACATGTATGTCCTCTAGACGCCAAACAAGGAGACAAATATTATATAATAAGTTAGTAGTATATTTTATTATATTTGTACTATTCTGTTTTCGTCATTACGTATTGCTAATTAAGCTCTGATATATTCTTAGATTTTTTTTTATATATAAAAAAGGCTCCCATGAAGTAATCCTTCTGTACGTTCTATGTACATGTATAAATATATAGCACAAAAGATACCAACATATATATAGAGCACAAATTAATTAAAAGAGTTATTCAGATGTAACGCACGCAGTGAATATATATAATTGTAAAATTTTATCAAGGAATACCATGGTTCAACACTTTTAGTATATATAAAAGTGATTTAGTTAAAGTTAGTTCAAAAGTACGGCAAAAAATATGGAAAAAAAAAACTATTGAACAACTAGTAGTTTTCTTAAATTAAAGAACAGTTTGTTTATGACAAAACCCATGACACATTTTGCTTAATTTTTCCTTTTTAGAATTGAAATTGTGTGTATTTAATTCAACTCCAAAATTTAACTCATATAGTAAAAAAATGTCACATATTTATAAATTTTTAAGAATTCATATTCTTCATAGAGGTATATTCTTCAAAAAAAATATAGGGAATTAGCTTTTATTTAGCTAATATTAACCAAAAATTTTTAATTTTAAAAACGATCAACTTTTTTATATTTTAAGATTCAGAATTTAATTAATGATTTATAATTTAATATATAAAATGTAAAATAAACAAAATAGTTTTAAAGAAATTAAACCAGCTGAAGTTAATCGAAAAAATTCGCTCCCTAGTTAATATTTTTCTCTCTAATAATTGGATTAACAGTACAGTACCCAATCCACTGCTGCCTTATATGCTGCTCGTCATGCAAATGATCTGAGCTGAGACTTTAAAATATCATAGAAATAATAAGGAAAAACAAATAATAACAATACAACATATAATAATAATATGGAACCACTAGTGAATAATGTTTTTAGAGTTTAGATATATAATTTTTGTTTTTATAAATGTTTTTAATTGAATAATTTTAGTTGTTCTCCTAAATAATTTTTTGTGGCAATTGGCCCCTCTAGATGGTTCTGTTGTCCTACGCATAAAAAGAAGGGTTTCCATGTGTAACTCAAGCACAAGGACTTCACTGTTAGCAAGCAATGCAAATAAAAACCAAATTAAATATTAATTAATGCAACATAAATGTAGAGCTATTTTGATATTCTGAGAAAAAGAAATGACTAAAATATATATGTAGTGATTGACCTGCGAATTCTACAGTGTTAGATGGAAGGTTGATGAACTTTTGCACCTGATTTTCAATGACTTTTTGAATACATATATAGCAAAGATGATTAGATTAAGATTAAGATGAAGCAAAACTCGCTTAGCTTGCTTGATGAAAATGATCAAAACGAAAAGGTGTCGCTGACTTCACTCGTGGAAACAAGGGAACAACACTTGTCAATAACTTAAGCCATGCCAATTTCTATTAAAAGATCCTCACCAAGAAAAAATTTACATGTGGCCACCATTAACACACATCATCCACCAACACAAAACACAGTTGGTTACACACGATTTGTTTATTAGATAGCACGCGCATGTAATTTTGAGAGTTAATTATTATTATTATTATTATTATTATTATTATTATTATTATTATTATAATAATATAGTTAGAAATATAATTTTTGTTAATTTAAAATTTTCTTAGAGAAATAATTTTATAATATAATAACATAACTCTTATGATCGAAAAACTTATTATTTAATTCTTATTAAATCTTAGAAAAAGAATTTTAGGATATAAAAAAATGTACAATATTCATATAAATCTAGAAAAAGCTCTTACATGCTTGAAGAATATATTAGAGATATTATTTAAGTGTGTTTTTCTATTAGTTTATTTTTTTTAGAAAAGTGGTTTGATAATATAAATAATATTAGTGGTAAAAAATAATATAACTTTAATTTGATTACTAATAGTATTTTAAGGAATTAGATTAACATGTAATATGGTAGTTGAAAAAGGAGTAATAATTGTGAAGAGTGTAGATAACGAAAATGTGATTCTGTGGTATAATAATCCATTTAGGTTTCTTAATCAAATAAAACTGTGGAGTTAATTTCTCACACTTGTGGATGTGAATTTAGGGCATTTTGTATGCTACTGTATAACACTTAATTAGGGGGTTTGAATTGCCAGAGGAGTCATTATATCCTAGGAAATCAAAAGAAAATGGAGTAAATGAAATTTAGTCCTTATACAGTTATACTCCATTCATTTCCAGATAAATTTTCAATTTTTAAGAATTTGATTTGTTTAATTAATGGGTTTTTTAAAATATTATGCAACACTAATAATTATTGTTTTCACTAGTAAGTAGTAATAGCCCCATTAAAGGAAATAAAATAGCATGTTGAAAGAGTAAATAATAAAACATAAAAAATAATAAGTCACCAAAAAAACATAAAAAATAATAAATATAATCTTGTAACAATTTAGTTTGGTTCATTATTAATGAACTATATCAAATTCAATTGCATTTTGAAATAAAGGAGGTAACGTCTTAAGGCGGCATAGATCTCAACCTTGATAGAAGAAGTGACACTTATGTGGAAGTCAAAAACAAGAAAAATGAAGGCCTACAATAGTATAATAAACGAAGCAATATATATACATACTGATGTACATACAACACATTGAAAGTGAAAGAAAAAATAGAAAAAGAGACTAACAAGTAAAGAGAAAGAAAATCAATTTGGTTAGTACGGTAGTTAATTCACAAATATATTTAAATAAATATTAGAAATTCGAATTTTTAGGAAAAGAAAAAAAATGTTCGAATTTCTTCAATAATAATAATAATAATAATAATATTAATAATAAGGTAAACTTTAACCTATCCTTTTTAAATTAATATGTAAATTATCCTCTCTAACATGTCATTTTTTTATTGTTAGTTTTTTATATAATTATTAATTATATCATTAATCTAAGTGGAATCAAATTAAAATTAATTTATTCTTTAATATGAGTACTTTTTAACTGTAAAAAAGATATTGATAATTTTTAAAAGTATTAATCAAAATTCACAAATTTCGAAAGAAAAAAAAACTTCTACAATGTCTAAACACTTGTGATTGATATTTTTCTTAGCTGCTGATTTGACATGGCTAAAATTGCAAATTTTACATGTCTGAAATTAGAATTAGAATTTGAATCCAAGATATTATACTCATATATTGGATAGTCCTTTGATGAAAGAAAGTACCGTGTAAAAAAATGCTTTTTACTAATTTCAATAAGAGTGAGAAAGAATGGTGGTGCTTCAGAGCAGTTATAATCTATTGGTTTCTTTTTTTCTGGTTTTATAAGATGGACATGGAAAAAAGGTTTTTTTCTTGTTCTATAAAATTGACGTGAAAGAAGGACGCAGGCCGGTTGGGGTTGGAAGTGGGTGGTTTTGAGATTTTAGAAAATTAACCGAATAATAATTTTAAGTAATAAAATAATTATAAATTTGATTTTATTAGGGTAAAAATATTAATTATGGTTAATTTAAACAATTCAAATCAATCAATTAAAAATTAACATGTCATAGATGGTAATTTATCTTCTAATTTAAAAAGGGTTTAGTAGTATTTAACTAATAATAATAATTTATTGACTAAATCAGCAGTATATTTTTAAATGTAATCTAAATTTATGGTAAATTTATTCTCAATCATCTAATTGATTAGGAGATAGCAGGAAAAGAAAATATATGAAGTATGCATATTTTGTCCAAATGTTGATAAGGGAACTTAACAACCGTACCATCCATTATTGCACGCAATACAAATCAACAACATTCAAAAGTAAAAGAAACAAAGGTCAAACCCAAGAGTTCAACTCTCCATTTTCTCATCACAGGTTTTATTTACAACGGGAAAAAAAGTCAGCTCCCTTTAATTTCATGTCATTTTCCCTTTTAAATGTTAAAAACCCCCCATATATATAAGCTTCTAATGTCACGTGCTTCATGGATACCGTAAACAAATTGAAGCATCTACGGAGTGTGTATGTGTATCAGTGTATGAGTGTTTGTACATCCCTATACAAAATATACTCATATGTGGCTTTCAAGATAATAAATACATTTAATCATGAAAATGCAAACAAAAAGTATGTGTGAGACAATTAAAAAAAAAAAAAAAAAAGCCTAAAACGGTAAAGAAAATGTATCATATTTTATGTTATTTTTAATTACTAAGCAAATAAGTTAACGTTATATTATTATTTACCTAACATTATCCATGCAAAATTAATAAAGGGTTTAATTTCTAAAAGTAAAATCCTTAAATTTAATAATTTGGCATTCTTCTACAATCAAAAATGATTATTTCTTTCATCATACTCATTATCTAAAATGAAAATTATTTGTCTATAAAAATTGAACAAAAAAAAATGTTATGATGCAATTTTTTTAAAAAATTTAAACCGAAAAAAAGACAAATGAATGATTATATATCTAATATACTTCTTCATGTAATTCTTTTTTTTTATTTTTTTATTTTCCTTATACGGAGATTTTTTTTTTTAATTCAACAATGATCAAACTCTAAATCTATCAATTATAAAGCTCTATTAGTATATCATGATATCACTTTTTTTTTTCAAAAGTTTAAGCTAATAAAAAAAATACACATAAACATAAATAGTTATATCTCTAATATTATAATTTTGATGATCATCACCATACTATATATTTATTATTAATTATTATATATACATTTTTATTTTTTAATAAAAAATACAATAATTTTATCTTTTTGGTAGAGATCGAAATTTATACAATTATATATGTATATAAAATTAGTGAAAGTGATTGCATAATGGTGCATAAAAATATATAAAGCATCATCAATAATGTTGCATTATTGTTATTGTAGATAATATATATGAATAGGAATGCAGGGTGAGAATATGAAGTAGACAAATGCAATGTATATATATACTGTTTATATGCATTGCATTCGTATACACAATTATGTGTAAGCATGGTTGTAGAGACATGTGGCATACGGGCGGCACCAAATCCTATTGACTTATAAACATTTCTTAATTCTTATGCTATAAAAACCCACTACATATACTTACCTCTTCTCATATCCATTTTTATTATTACAATTACAAACAACATCAACCAGAATACTTCCAAGATTTTGGAACCTTTTTAGCTACTCATTAGTACTACCCTTTTGGCTTTTATTAGGAAGGAAATCAAATCAAGAAAAATGGGAAGAGTTCCATGCTGTGATGACAAGAATGGTCTCAAGAAGGGTCCATGGACCCCCGAGGAAGATCTTAAACTTACCAACTACATCCAGACTCATGGCCCAGGAAATTGGCGCACCCTCCCCAAGAATGCCGGTACCTATAAATATATGTAGAAATTTTTTTAAGTATTTTAGAATTATTGGTATTCCGCTGATTTTAGTTATCGATTTGTATGCGATTGAGATTAATTCTTAAAACCACTAGAAAAATCATTTTTTGGGAAATACTTAAAATTTTTTCTATGCATGTTCTTACTTCTTAGTTCCCTTCTCATATTTCAAAGCCACCTTCTTTTTAAACTTATAATTGTGTTTCTCTTAGACTATATTATATTAAGATTATCATTGTTATGGTTCATTATTGACAGGGCTTCAAAGATGTGGGAAGAGTTGCCGCCTAAGATGGACAAATTATCTGAGACCTGATATCAAGAGGGGAAGATTCTCTTTTGAAGAAGAGGAGGCTATTATTCAGTTGCATAGTGTCTTGGGAAACAAGTAAGTCTGATCTATCATTTTCCTCCTATTTATTTTATATATCTGTCTCCTAAAACAAGTTTCGATGCTGAGGAGCATTTATACTTATTGAAAAATATTAAAAAAAATTAAATAATTAGGGTAGTTCTTGCCCAACACCCATATACATAATAAATGGTTTAGGGTTTATCGTAATTGCACTTGCAAATCACAATTTAAAATTTTAGTAAAATGTTTAATTTAGTAATTAATATTAACTCAATTGAAGAGTATTTGGATATAAAAAAACTAAGAATCCGTAAAAGATCATAGATATATAATATATATCAGATGTGAATCACATAAATATTCTGAAAAAATGAAACTAAGATAGGCATCCATACGAAATAAATGAATACACACTATACTTCAATGTAAAAAAAAGGCGCATTTTTCTACAAATTAGGTAATACACGTTTATGTAAGAGTTTATCTAGTAATGATAGGACTTATTAGGAGTATTAAAAAACATGAAAAATATTAAGTGATGATTAACAACTTCTTTATATATTTGGAGTTTTGGACTAATATTAAAACAGTAATATATATTAGTGAATTCTTTATTCTTTTCATACTAAAAATATTGAAAGTATTTTTTCAATTTTAGGATATATTATATACATATCTTTTTATAATTTAATATTATGAAGCACGGACACTTCTAAAAGTTATCGTGTCGGCGTATCGAACACTTTTCGGACACGACACACAGAGACACGCGCCGAACACGCGTGTCAGACATGTTCACAAGTGTCCTGTCCAAAAAAAAAAACACACTGGACACGGCCCGAATAGAATTTTTTGAATTTCAATATATACATTCATAAGAAATGCATATATTAAATGGATATCTTTAATATTAATGAATATATAATATTCATATATACGTGTCCAGTAATCTTTTGAATTTGGTGTGTCGCCGTGTCACGTATCGTGTCGCGTGTCGTGTCCGTGTCCGTGCTTTATAGATTTGGTATCAGTATTTTTTTTATTATTCATGTATTTTATTTATTTTGTTGATTAAAAATTTTATTTAAATATATAATACAAATGTCAAGAGTGTTTAGAATGTTAATTTAATATATAAATAGTATATTGTTGTATACATTATATACTAACCTATATATGTAACTTGTTGTTTGATGGCATGTGTAGATGGTCGGCAATAGCAGCAAGACTTCCGGGAAGAACTGACAACGAAATCAAGAACTACTGGAACACTCACATTCGCAAGAGGCTTCTTCGGATGGGAATTGACCCAATTACCCACGCCCCACGCCTTGATATGTCCTCCATTTTAAGCACACTCATTACAAACCCTCCTTCTCTTCTCACTCTCCAAGCCCTATTACTCGCGGGTACTCCTTCTCCTCCTCAGCCTCAACCCACTTTATTCAACCCTCAATTGCTTAAGTTATTAGCTGCAACAACAACTACTCCATCAACTCTAATGTCCACCAAAAATGACCATAACAACCCCAATTTTGCATCCTCCTGCTCGTCATCGTCGCAGAATATTAATAACAATAATAATGATATTCTACAACAAATCCTTGGTGGCAATCTCAGTCAATTAGTTGCACCAAAAGAAGAGTTTCTTAATAGTGGTCATCATTTTGAGACACCGATTTCAACAATTCATAATAATGTTGAGGGCTTAATGGGGAATCAAAATAATGATATTCTTAATAATGCTTTGCAACAAGATGGTCAAGTTGGTTTGCTAGGGAACCGGGATTTGGAGGATAATAATATTATTGCAAACCAAAATAATTTGGGGTATGATTCGGTGCTGTCAAGCCCAAATCAGATGAATTCATCATCAACTACGTATGTGAATAGCAGTGCGGAGGAAGAAAGCTATTGCAGTGAATTATTCAAGTTCCAGATTCCAGACACTCTGGATATTAATGATTTTTTGTAAAAAAATATTATATTATTATTATTATTATATGGAATTTGTACCTCTTTGGGGGGTATATACCAATAGTTGGTTTAATTTGTTTCTTAGGGTTTCTTTCTTCTTCCTCTTTCTTTCTTTTTGTAATTTTAGACCATCCAAAGTTTTTGTAATATCTGGTTGTTGATTTTTGTTTTTTGTTGATATATAAAAGGAATTATTTTTACCTTTCTTGCATGTCTTTCTTTTGAAGATTTTCTCTCTGGCTTGCTTTTGAATATATACTTGAATTTTAGACTCATTCTTATATTTCCAAATTAAATAAAGTTTATAATACTAAAAACATATAGAAAATCAATTTTTAGTTAGTTAATATTAGTCCATTTTTTCTTTAATTTTTAAAAGTTCTCAATTTTAAAAAAATATAATTTAGAATTTAAATTTTAAAATAAATTAACTGAAAAAATTGATTCCCTACTTTAACTCTTAAATATTACAAAGAGTAGTAGAAGATATAATTGTATTATCTTGGATTAGTTAAACTAGTAGGTGTACATAGTTATACTCTAAATAAATTGACACGAAGTAGTTTGTTAGAGAGCATATGGGAGCTTGGTTTTAAACTTCCAAAAAGTGCCTTAACATATATTAACTTTAGGATGATTATATGATTAAGTGATTTTACCAGGCACATATATGGATGAAATTATTATTATTATTATTATTATTATTATTATTATTATTATTATTATTATTATTTTAAGTGAGAATGAGAATGAAAGCTGATTACTTGAAAAAATTGTCCACCTTATGTGTCTCTATAGTATTTAAGGAATTAATTATTGTATTTTTGGCCTGATAATATCCTACTTCAAAAATAATAATAATAATAAATGAAATGATTAAGTGATTTAATTTTGGGAGTACAGTGCAAATGAAGGTTCGTTGCATGCATCATGCGTGCGAAAGAGTGACATGGGTAATGATTTTGAGGGCTCTAAGTAAACGACTAAACGTGTATGTTTATTCATATACATTTTAAAATCAAATTGGTCACAAGAAGGTATCATTTGTGTTTAAAATTATTTTTTTTTGACAAAATTACCCCTCATTACAATATTTTCTTGCATCACATAACTTGTTTTACTATTTTTTAAATTATATTTTAACCCCTATAAATATACGTATTTATAATGTTACCCTTCTTTTCCTCTTCCTCCACCACTACTTTTTCTCAATTTTACCCTTCAAATATTTTACCACCATCTTCCATGTCATTGTTTTTTTTTTTTTTTTCCGGATCATTAGCAAAGATTTGAACTTTCTATTGCCCAATGCTTGATGTTAAAAAAAAAAACACAGAGAAATACTTATATGCACAATATTATATGTTTGATTATTATTAGAGATATTACTACTTATTAATTAGTTAGTTAGAAGATTAATTATATGTTAGTTAAATTATTAGTGTGTTAGTTATTTGGTAATACACTACAGCAAAAAAAAGCAGCGGCGGCGGTTTTTTGGGAGGATTGCAGCGGTTAAAACCGCCCCTAAATGCCAATCGCGGCGGTTCCGAAAGCGCAATCATGTCAACCGTCGAGACGTTGAGCGGCGGCGGTTTTTAAGAACCGCTGGAACAACCGCCGAGGCCTCATTGAAGTTTAGCGGCGGTTTAAAACCGCCGCGGTTTACCCCATAAGCTCACGCGGTTTTTTTTGCGGCGGTTTTAAGAAATTGTTTTTTGCTTTGTGACGGTTATAAAACCGCCGAAAATGATAGTAGATAAAAACAGCTCAATATTGCGGCGGTTTCACCGCCGCCATCTTCTTACCATTTTTTTTTTAACAAAATAAAAACTGTTATCATATATTTAATTATAATTATATATTATAATTGATACAAATACCAAAAATTGTCATGTCGAATATAGAAAAACCCACACAAAGAGTAACATAAAATATAGTTGACATGTTTTATATATAGTAATAAATCCGAGACAAAGTCGAACACAACAATAAGTATTTAATTTACATGATTTTATAACATGTAAATTTGAATAAGACAATCCTAAAATAGAATTAGAAAAGAGGTTTACTTCTAATAGTTACATAAGTTGACAATTTAGAATAAACAACAACTAGAACAATCATAAAACTCCTTAAGTATTAGATGGTTCATTTTGTTGAAATTCATTGCTAGCAGAAGAAGATGGTCTTTTGTGCTTGCCTGATTCAAAATCTTCAACCTAGAAATTAACAATAAAAAAATATCTAAGAATAAAATAAAAAGCAATAAAAACAGATCAATCAACACCTATATCTTATACCCTTAAACAACTTAAAGGTCATACCAAAAAACAAAGATGAAAATTTGCATTTGAAATCTGATTCTATAAATAAATAATAAAATAATTAAAGAATATGACTTTGCTTTTAGCCTTTTACTCTATATAAGTCAATTCCATTCAACTCATATTTCATTTTAAGTCCTAAGGTCCCAGCAGCCAGACGTGTCCAAGTAAATAGTGACATCAAATTAAATTAAGAAAGTAAACCAATTTTCCTTTTTTTTAAAAAAAAAAAAAAAGCAGAACCCTAGAAGCTATAACACGTGGTTAGAGGCTTAGCTTGAAGAGTTCAGTCATGAGAAACCACTCCTCAACAGAAACATTTGAAACTCTTCTTCTATTATATTGAATCCAATTCAATTCATCTCAACACACAAAAACATTCAGAGATGCGCTTATTCCGGTTAAAATCAAACAAGCTTTATTTAACAATCCATGTTAATAAAGCTAGTCAATTTATATTATAAGCCAAACGGAAAAAGTATAAAAGACTTCTTAAAAAAGGGTGAATAATGTTTACCTCATTGTTTGATGCTACAGGAAAGTCATCCGGCACTTTTCCACTCATGTAATGAGTGATGAAGTAATTAAGTTGGGCTTTTAATAATTCCGTTGTTGCTTTATTCTCTTTTAATTCTACTTCCATGGAGCGAACCTTAGCCAATTCTGATTCATGATTGCATGAAGAAGCCCCTCCAAAACTGCCAGAAGCAGATTTTGACACTTGGGATGGACAAACACCAAATCCCATTCCTCTAACACGACCCGGGTGTTCTTTTCCAAATAACTTGACAAAGGCATCCTCATTAGGAGAATCCTCCTCAGCTTGAAGCAAACTTAATTGTTCCTATGTTAAAATTGAAAATGTTCGAGCATCATCATTAGAATAACTCCCATCATCATTAAGAAACAGTAAAAGAAGAAAAAAAAAAGGTAAAGTGCTTGCACTTTTCTCTCTAGCCTCATCGTTAACAAAAGATCCATCCCTTCTTTTGTGACTAATGGGGTACATCTCAGCTCTAGTGTAAGTTCTCTTATGTGCAGGTTCCTATGAAGGCTCAACAAGCAGTTACAAACAACATATCAACTCATCATGGATTCAATATATGTCAAGTCAATATCAATAAAATAAGTGTGATTGATACATACCAACTCATGTTTTTTCCTAGCAATTGTCTTGGATCCGAGTGTGTGAGGAATTGTTTGCTTTTCACGATTGGATGCATTTTTCTCACACATTTCCTATATATGTTTGTCTAATTAGCAACTTGTAAAACACAAATATATGTGTGTGCGTTGGTGCAATTACCTGGGTTTTCGCCCTCAATCTATAATCAACAAAGGTTGCCCATTGCTCCAAGGTGACCCCAGCAACTCCTCCCTTTGGCCACAAGGCTATATTTTGCTCCCTAGTAAGGTTCCAGTTATATTTGTCATGAAACAACCTTGATCTATTATCTTTCCATTTTTTGCCAAGACTTTGTAATATGTAATTCTTTTGCTTTCCATCATCAACATTAAAGAACCTCTGTGAACCAAAAACATTACAGTTGTTATCACACTACAAGCAAATATATTGCTAAACAAAAATACTACCACACTAGCTATAATATTCTATCAACCAGCAATGTGTGTAAAAAAATACCATGTTTAGATTCAGCTTATAAGCATATCCAGCAGTGCTATAGAAAGTTAGTACTATATAGTTATAGAAACATACCTTAATAACATCTCTATAGACATTATTTTTGTATGGTTCAGTAGGCACTAATGGCCATTTCTCATAGCTTATTGGAAAGTTCTTGAAATTTCCAGCAACAGCTCCCAAAAACAAGCCTAAAAGCCCCCCAGCATCGCCAATTGGTTGGCCAGCTTCATTCCACTCTACTATCAGCTTAGTCCCACGTTGTAAAACCCACACATCTTTTAACCTTAAGTGATCTTCCTTGAGTGCTCCAAATCAAACTTTTTCCATGCCTCAGAGTCTCTTGGATGTCTCATTGAGTTATCCTTGTTCTCATCCTTAGCATGCCACTGCATGTCAGCAGCAGTCTTTGATGAATAGAATAATCTTTTTAATCGAGACTTCAAAGGAAAGTAACGAAGCACTTTTGCAGGAATCTTCTTCTTCTTGTCACTAGATGCCCCAGCCTGGCCTTTTTTCTTTGATATCCTCCATCTAGACATATTACAAACTTTACATGTTTCCCTATTCTCATCTACACCCCAATACAGCATACAATTGTTGGGACATGCGTGTATCTTCATGTAATTCAAACTAAGCTTAGTGATGATTTTTTTGGCCTCATAAAAAGAACTTGGGATTTTTGCATACTCAAATGCATCGCTCAATAGTTCCAGTATCATCTTCATGGACTTATCACTCATACCACATAAGGATTTGATATGAAACAGCTTCAGTAGAAAAGATAATTTTGAATATTTTGTACACCCATCATACAATGGTTCTTCTCCATCTCTAAGTAATTCACCAAATGCTTTCACTTCATGAGATTCATGAGTTTCATTGGGCATCGCTCCTTGATTGTCACCATCAAAAGCTTCATTTTCCATTATGGGTGCTGCATTGACGAGATTTCCATCAACTCCCAAACCTTCGGTAATCAAGTTTCGAATCAAATCAACCTCGACCAAAGGATTTTGCTCTGACATAGGATTTTCCACTTATTCCGAAAGAATACTACTCGAAATGTTACTACTTTCTCCTACTGAGTGCTCCCCGTGATAAAACCAAAAAGTATATCCTATTGGGAATTGTCTACAAATCAGATGATCAAACACCTCATCCCTAGTTAGCCACTTCTTAAAAGCACATGTACTACCTGGGCAAATGATTGTTCCATCGGTAGAATGATTCGCAAAGGCGAAATCAATAAATCTTGAGACACCTTCTGCATACTCAAGAGAATTCCGTGGTTTGTTAATCCACGATTTATCCCTCACTTCCATAGCTTTAAGGTATTTTTCTGGATTAAAGCCATGTGTACTACTTAGTCATCCCTATAAAAATATTTTTAAATAAAAAATACTAATAGAACTCTTAATTTTAGGAAGTCCTATCTGTATCTATATATTAAAAACAAATGCTGAACGTATTTAAAACTTACTATAACTAGGACTGAATAAAGAAAAAAATTCACAAGAATAATTTGGATTGAATTTTGGGATAATTTACATGCCCAGGCCAGCAACTTTGCATGGGAATTATTTAAAGCATACAAGATTAAACAAGATTTGAAGACAAGTGAAACCAAGCAACCATTTTAAGTAAAACAAGAATTCTTTTTATTTATATTTTTTAAAGGAAAAAAAAAACAAAAAGACAGACAAAGCATATCCAATAATCTTAGATTACGTACCTAACACAACGATTAGCAAATTATCTTCAAATACTCCACTACTTGAGTCCCAACAGCAGTACCAATAGCCTGAAAAATTCATATTTCACCAAATTAGAGAACCTTAGATTACTGCAAATATATTATATAACAATCTCATAGTTCAGTTGACTAAAAGTACTAGTAACTCAAAGGAGAAACCCTTAAAATAAAATGCTTTTGATTCAATAAGTTAAAATCTATTATAATTCGACATTATCTATAATGAAGTGGTTTTCCAAAGAATCTTGTTGCTTCCAAGAAAAAACTTACCTGAAATGTATTTAGAACCTAATACTCTTTGAAGCAAGTCTTTGTGTATGCCTATATAAAACAAATGCAAAATCACAGACTCATAAGAAAAAACATGAATCTGTGTCATAAAAGGAGTAAAAAAACATGAATATGTTCATGATGGTGGTGAACCAACCACTTTAGCCACTTAGTATTATTGCCTCTTTAGACACTATACATACATCTATGTTCTTGTAAATTGAAGTATACAATTTGAACAAGTAGAAAAGCCACCCAAACATAGACAACTAGAAGGGGCAATGAGTTCTGATACTGGTGCTACTTTGAACAGATTGAAAAGTTAAAAATATAATTGGCTCTATAGATCTTTTAATGAAATGGAAAAACTCTAAAATACTAGTGGATACTAGGATTCTTTCACGATAATTGTTTGTTCATGCCAATTAGAGGAAACAAAATGATACTTTAGAATGGATTTAATATATAAAGTAGCTACTTTCACCACCATTATTCAATTTCTTAAACTTTCTTTTTCTTTCAAAGTAAATATCACATGTGTCTTTATCCCTGCAACTAACAAAGCTACTTCCACCACCATTATTCATAAAAAATCAACTATCCAAACAAAATTACAAGAACAATTTATTCCTAAAGTAAATCTTATTTAACATTTTAAACAACCATCAAAATCAGAAATTATAAACTATCAATGGAGATATAAAAATGGCAGAATCATGAAGATGTTTGGTGCCTTTACCTTTATGTGTTGAAGAATTTCAGTACTTGTCACTTCTTCACACACTCTGTTTACTAAAACACCAAGACGTAAGGATTATTAGTGATAATTAACAAGAAGAAGAAGGGTGGATCGAAGGAGAAAAGCACAGCGCAAGAGTACAGAAAGAAATTGAAAATTAAACAAAGCAGGGTTAGCTTACCATGGAGAAGAACAAATGCGTGGGGTTCAACTACGCAATACAGAGGATTTTATCGCAGTTCTTGTTCTGGGCAAAGAGTAGTGCAGATTCTTGCTTCTTTTGTCGCAGGTTAGGGCAATGGCAGGGCAGCACACATTGTGATGGAAGAGAAAGAAAATTTGGGGACTTGGGTTTTCACAAAGCGCGAAAGAAAATTGGGAATGAAGGCGGGAAGCTGCGCGCGCGTTGTAAAGCAATTAACCGCCGTGGAGTGCAAATTGAGCCGCCGTCACTTTACTCTTTCAAAGGCGGTTGCCCTAGACCGCTGTAAAGTGAAGAATGGTTCTTCAGCGGCGGCGGTTCTATTTAACCGCTTCTAAGCAAGTGACGCCGGAATTCCTAATTGTTGTAGTGATAATTGGTTTAATGTAAGAGTATATTAAATTTAATTTTGATACATTAATAAAGTAATATAATATATGAATGGTAATATATATGGTTTATACAATTAATTTTTCTTTTGTATTATACTACAACAATTTCAGCAGATAGCGGCGATTCTTATGCTAGATAGCAGCGATTTTTAGCCTCCGCAAAACGTTTAATTATAATATTTAAGTTATGTATTATTTTGAACGATGTAAATTAAATTATTAACATTTTTTATTAATAGGTCTAATTAATGTGTTTTATATTTTATTTATTATTTATAAAAAATATTTTATTAACTCTAAAAATTAAAGTCATCACTTTTTAATTAATTAGATGTGAGTGATGTGAAATATGATTTTTATTATTTAATTTTTTTTATTATAATGTGAAAATAACAACTAGGTCTAGATGTTAGTAAACTTATTTTTCAGTATATAAAAATTTTTCAAACTCATTTCGCGGCAGTTAGAATTAAAACTGCCACAAAATAACACATTTAGCGACAGCTTATACCAAACTATCATTAAACACCATGTTTTTCCAGTTTTTCCAAAAATAGCTATTTAGCGACAATTGGACAAAAACTGCTACAAATTTAAATACTTAGCAGCAGCATGTTGTATTAACCGCCGCAAAAACCACTTGTTTCTAACAATAATTTTGCGGTGAAGTTAACAATAATTTTGTTACACTTAAAACACCTTTTGTGGTATAACTTCATCGTAGATATATCTAAGCCATCTTAGATAATCAATTGCCAAATTCTAAACAAATTATACATCTCATCATAGACAGGCGGATTTAGTGGGAGGAGTGTGAGCCTTAGCCCCAGAATATTTTAGTTTTGGATATATAATATACCATGCATAAAATGATCAGTCTAATGGGTAGCTTGTTTTCGTTACATGCCATACACACAACACACAGGGTTCGATTCTCTATCCATTCATTTTAAATTTATTTTGCTTTATGAATGTTGTAGAACTGAAGCTATAATAACATTAAAGCTATAGAAGAGATAATAATAGAAAAGAAAGAGAGAGAACTATAGAGAGAATATGAAATTCTTATTGATTTCTGGATATGAAAAACTTATGAAATCATAGCCCTATTTATAGTAAAAGATTTACTATTACATGAAAAGGAATGAACGGCTATGATTCATTTACTATGCAACATAGTAACTTGATTAGGAATGGACGGTCATGATTTATTGGGTTACTATGCAGTGTATAGTAACCGGCGGCTTAGCCGCCCCACTTGTTTACAACACTCCCCCTTGAACGTCCATCACGGATATGCCTCATTAAAAACCTCATCAAGAAAAACCCTGTGAGACAAAAACCTAACCGAGGGAAAAAGAGTACGATATCCTGTATGATGAGCACTGCCTCGTTAAAAACCTTGTCTGGAAAAACCCTGTGGGATAAAAACCAGATCAATGGAAAAAGAGTACA
>JASCZI010060829.1:7517-19033 GCA_036250425.1 Stylosanthes scabra
TTTTGCAATGTACTCTGGTGGGGCTGTTCTTCCAATCAATGACCATACATTCTCCATCACTGTTTTTGCCCAGTTGCTGATTGTATATATAGCTATCTGCATAATTGTTCCATATATATATACATATTAATTATTAGAATAAATGTTTAATCTCCTTTTTCTCCCCTTCTTAGTTCTTAAAACAAAATTGATAATTTACTCTAGTTATTCCTCCCTCCATCTCATGAGAATATATTAGGTTCATTGACAATTTTACAAACAGAAAATACATTGTGTAATTAGTATAGAAAATTAGAAATATTGTCCATTAACAATAAATTATGAATCACAGAAACTTCATTGAGGTTCCAAGTCCACGTGTCGTACACATTTCAGAAACGACACTCATCTAACACACGTCTCTTCTATGTCCAGGTGTGTCTTAATAAAAAGTATACTGTCAAATCTTATTTTTAACCTATATTCTTGAAATTAGTTTAGACTTTACAGTATGAATGTTAGGGATAGGACATACCAAGATAGCCCCAAGAGGGTCAATCCACCAGTAGAATTTGATGGCAAGAACAGCTGCAGCTAAGCCAATAGAGTTAGTGATGACATCAAAGAAATGGTCTTGAGCATAAGCCCTAATTATTTCATTCTTGAAACTTTGGCAATAAGTCATGAGCACAACTTTTACCAAAGATGCTGCCACCATAATCCCTATCATCCATTTTTCTTTTACAGGATCCCTCTCTGGTTGAGACTGTAAATGAATTTTATGGTAAGGTAATGAGAAATGACTTTGGACTATATGGTATAGGAATATTATTAGCATAGTTTAGTGTGTGCAAATCCATCCATGATAAATATGTTCAAAACTTATTAATTTCCTTCAAATGATTTTTTTTTTCAGTAAAGAATAATTTTTATGTATAGTGGTATGCTTTGAAAATTGTTTCAAGTAAAAAAAAAAATGTAAAATGGTTTAGATACATTTTTTTTTGGTGACTAAATGGTTTAGATACATTTGAAATCAATTCTTTTAGAAGAAAGATTTTTTACTATTACAAAAATAACTATTTTGTAGCATGACAATATATTTAATATTATATCTGAATATTGACATAAAAAATAAGATTAATTTATTTATTTCATTAAAAATCCTTTTAAAAAGATAAAAACAAAAAAGAATATGTACCTTAGAGATGATTTGCCTCATTGATTCAAACAATATTTGTAATCCAAGAGTGGCCATGATTGATGCAAATACAACAATCCCCTGTAAATATAAAATCATATTAAAAGTGGCAGTAAGAAAATATTTCCATTGCACATGAGTCATATTAGTTCCTAAAAAATAAATTAGTGTAAGTCGAATTGATCATTTTGTCAATTAAATAATGAAATGTGGCGTGTTTTGTCAACTAAAAATTTTTCATAAACTAATTTAAAAATCGAACTATCTTCTACTGAAGAATTTAAATATTAACCCTTAAATTATTTAATACATACCACAGGTTGCATGCGGTTCTTGCCAATAGGGTATTTGTGATGGTTTGGTTTACTCATAGAGTAAGAAGTGAACCAAAGTATAAACCCTGACAAGAGATCCAGAAGTGAGTCCAGAGTTGATGCAATCACAGCCAGTGATCTACTCTCAACGGAAGCATAAACTTTTGCACCAAACAACACCATGTTTCCAATGTTTGATGCATAAATTGCTCTTCTCTCACTCTTTTCAACTTCCTTCATCTCATCCTGAAATTTAAAAAAGTCATGCATTTGATTTAATTTGCTTGTTTCTCTTCTCTTCTCACTGGATAACAAGTGGAAGTTAATATTTATAAGACCTTAAAATTTCAACTTGATGTTTTAATTAAGAAACAAATAACAAATTAAACCTTGGTCATTTGTGCAGGTAACATTCCAAAGTCAGTAAATGAGTCCACTTCTTTATACCCTTTAAGGAGCCTTTCCTGCCTCTTGTAGTACTCCGAAAGTTTCCTCTGTCTCCCTAAAATTGTTAGATATGAATTTTAGAGATGAAAATTTGATAAAAGAAAATAACACCTATGGTATGTGTGCAACCAGATTAAACTTCCATATAAAATATATGTTTAAATATTAAATATATATTAAAAATAACTAAATAATATATATATATATATATATATATATTATACACGAATATATTTGGTAATTGATTGTTCGTGTGCATGTAATTTTTTTTCAAAAATAATGATATATATATACCCAAAAAATAATAAATAAGGTTTAAACAAAATTATTTCAGTATTCTTAAAATAGGTACATTTTTAGAATTTTAGTATTACTTTCAAATTTTCTGAAACCAAAACTATTTTTTAGTTAGAACAGAAATTTTATAACAAGTATCAAAAACTTATTTTAAAAAGGACTATTTACATAAAAATATCTTTATACGAAGATAATAGTCGAAAAATGCTATATAATATGTTTCACTAAATTTATTGACATAACACATAAATTCACATCTAAACTATCATCTTATCCATAAACCCTAAATCTAAGAAGGAGAAAAAAAAAAGTCAAGTATTGTACTTAATGCAATTAGTAGAGCAAGGCCACCACAACGAGAGTTCATGATGTTCCTTTGTGGTAAGTGATATTGATCCATGTTAATCCTCCATGAAGGTTGTCTCGCCATTGAAACATTCTCAGCAGTTGCCTCTGGAGAAAGAAGCTCCATCCTATAGTTTGAACATTCACTGCTAATACTTCTATTATCATTATTATTATTATTATTATTCTCTCTCTCCATTTGTTTGCGACTTGCGTTATATTGCTTATGATCTATGCAAGTTCCTATTCACATATATATAGAAAGTCAAATATAGGTAAATGTCTCATGTCTGGTTCCTGTTTAGTTGTACTTTATTTATTCATAACTTTAGTACTTTACATAAAAAATAAATAATTGAAAAGTAAGAAAGAAAGCATGGAGAATGCCCCATCAAAGATTTATGGTATATGTAAATTAATTAATTAATAAACTAATATGTGGAAATAAAAGCAAGCATGGAGAATGCATGCTTAGCTTAATTAGCCATAGTCAGTTATAAACTAAACAAAAAAATAAAAAAGAAAATTAGCCTAAAATTAGTATTTTATTTTGAGTAATACCGGAAAAATAATAGTACAAACATATTTTTTAAAATTTAATATCTATAATTATATATATATATAATATTTATAATTATATATTTATAACATTTAAAATTATTAATTTATTTTGATATTAATTAAACTAAATAGAATAATTTTAGGTTATTATCCTGACATTACCGTTAACTGAGATATGACTTTTGAAATTAGTTTATATTCATTTGAATGGAATCCTAATTCACATTGGATTCCTATATATATTCGTTTGCTTCATACACACATAATTTCCGCAAAGAAAAGAAAAATATTTGCACGTTTAAATTAATATTTTATTTTGTATGTTTTTTTTTGTGACATTTTATTTTGTATGTTTAGTCTATAACTATTAATTACTTATTATGATTCATTAATATATAATTCATATAACATTGTTACATTTTTAAAAACCTTACTCTAGAATTTTCTTTTGTCAAGATAAAATTTTTAAAATAAGGTGAAATCATTGTACAACTTAAACTATACACTTAAAAAAAATTGGTGTCTATTGGAATTTTAGTTTGGCTAAGTCTAGATGATTTGTCAAGTAGAGAATTGAGAATTGATCAGAGTTGACGAGTTCAAGAATAGAGGAATTAATGTTGCTGAATGCTGATGTCTAATGAATAGAACAATGAGAAAGAACATCATAAATCATAATATTCAGGTGATTTGTAAGGTAACGTTTGTTCTGAAGACTGAATTGAGACGGAAGATAGAAGTTAAATATTATATTTGGTTAGGAGAGAATGAAACTAAAATTTTTGTTATAGTCTTTAAAATTTTAGTATTTTCAGCATTTTCGAATAGTAAGAATTAGAAAGTTGATACTGAAATTTTAGAAATATTTTTTTATTCAAATACCATCGTTAAACATTAAAGTTTTTATTATTAATTTTTGTTCTTTATCGACTTAATTTAATATTTATCTTTCAGTTTATATCTCCTAATAAATTTTAAACCAAATACAATAATAAATTTATGTCAGTCTTTCCATCACAATTTTTCGGTGTTAATCTTTCTCCTAAACGCACTTTAAAGGAGTAGATGATTTTTTTTATCGTTGGATATTTTTATAGCGTTTTAATTTTTTTCGAAAGCACATTTTTATTGTTATAAAATTGGAGTATTTTTATTAGTATTTAAAAGGTTTGGAAATAAAATTGATAATTCACTCAAGTTTTGCCAAGTATTGCAATGGCAATGCAAATCAAACCAGATTCTATGCACCACCACCACATGAACGAGAATTTCTCTGCCATGAGAGCAAGTGCTTGTAATTGTTTTTTATTATTTTGTTTCATCTGTGTCAGAAAATTAATTACGCAAGAAAAGAAGAAAAAGTTGACAAAATTAATTATCTATATAAAATATATATGAACATTACGGTACCTTTTTAATTTAGGGATAATTTACCCAATTATTCTTTCTAATTATTAATTTACAATTAATTCAATATATAATTTTTTTATAATTTAAATGTATATAAGTACTTATTTATGTTTCAATTTTTATTTAATTTAATTAAAAATAACTATAGAAAATAAAAAACGATATATTATATCATTTATTTTTTTTTATAATAGGGAAGAATGAAAAAAAATTATATTATTTGGTCATCCGTCATCTTATACAAAAAATCACAAAAATATCTTCGAAAAATAATTCTTATTTAAATAAAATTATATTTTCAAACTTCAAAAAATACTATTTATTGATTGAGTTAATTGTAAAAAGTAATTAATAATTAGAGTAGAAATATTAATTTTGCTATTAAAACATGTAAAAGTTGTTCTACGTAAAGACCAAGTAAAAAAGAAAAATCTAGAAAATTGAGAGCACATGTATAACACAGGTTAATTAAGTCACAAAAAAAAAAAAAACACAGGTTAATTAATGTTATAATGTTGGCTCAGGTGTTCATGAGTTATTTAGTGTTTTAAAGTTAATATATATAAATTAAATTAGTCTTTTAAATGAAAATTTTCGTTGTAAGAATCATTTTGACTTATAAAGATTTGAGAAACAAATATGATTCGCAAGAAGTATAATGACTAATTCTTCGCATATAATTTAATTTTTTTTGGTGACTCGCATATGATAATTTAATTAAAAACAAATGACTAGTTACAAGAATTCTATTCTCTAATATTGACCTATAAACTACAATTATGTTAAGCGTATGGAAATGCTACACCTACATTTTTTTTTTAGTTAAATCTAATCAGGTTGGATAATACAATTATGAACATGCATGTAGTATCACTCTTAATCAACAAAATTAGTCATTTATATAAAATATATATTAAAAAATAAAATTATGATAAATATACATTAAAATTTATCACTAAAATTAGTTATTGATATACAATATATATTAATTAAAACTATAAATACTATTTATAAACTAAAATTCAACGATCAAATATTTATATATTATTTAAATTATTTTTAATATATATTTTATATTTTATATTATACTAATAGTGAGTTGATTTCATAATTTTTTTACATCTATCATAATTCAATTAAAATACACAATCCTTTCCAAAAAAAAAAATACACAACACATATTAAAAATACGGTTTTGCTATTTGAACAAATAATTTACTAAACCAAGTAGTTAACTAAGTGATTTACAAAAATAATCACCACTCTCACTCTCTCATTAAGAAACACGCGTTTACACACGTTTAAAAACTGCTTGTTTCTTCACGCCGCCAAACACATTCATCTTCTTCTTCGTCTGCATCTTCTTCTTCTTCGTCTGTCATGTCTTCTTCTTCTTCTTCTTCTTCTTCTACTTCTTCTTCTTCTTCTTCTTCTTCTTCTCTGGTTTATCTTGTTGTTGCTGTTGCTGTTGTTGTTTTTGTTGTTGCTGTACAGAAATAGAAATCAAAATTGTGCAGAAATATAAAGCAGCATTGCGCATAAATATAAAGAAGCATTGCGCAGAAACAAAAACCAATAATGCGCAGAAATATAAAGCACCGTTGCGCAGAAACTGAAAGCCATAATGCATAGAAATAAAACCTTCTTCTTCTTCTTCGCAGAAATATAAAGAAGCATTGCACAGAAACAGAAACCAATAATGCGCAGAAATATAAAGCAGCATTGTGCAGAAATCAATAATGCGTAGAAATAGAAAGCACCATTGCGTAGAAACTAAAGCCATAATGCGTAGAAAATGGAAAGCAATATTGCGCAGAAACATAAAGCAATAATGTGCAGAAACATAAAGCAACATTGTGCAGAAACAGAAACCAATAATGTGCAGAAACAAATTATTGGAAGTTACGTACCACTCAAATGTACTTAAATGTACTCCATCTTCTTCTTCTTATTCCTTTATTCCTTCTTCCAAGTCTGCATTTGCATCTTCTTCTACTTCTTTTTTTTTTCTTTCTTCTTTCATGTCTGCATCTACATCATCATCATCTTCTTCTAACAACAAAAATTGAAGAAGAAAACAACGATGAAAGTTACAGAACGAAATCAAACAACAGAAGAAGACAAAAACGATGATGAATCTCACAAATCAAGCTAAATAAACGAAAAACGGAAAAAAAATAGATTGATTTAGTTATTTGCTTGGTTAAACAACTTGGTTTGCGTTGTATTAAGGGAAAAGAGCGCGTGAAGTTATTTGCTTAGTTAGCCACTTGGTCAGTAAAAATTATTCTTAAAAATAAGTTAAACTATACGTATATTTATAATTAATATATGATTATTAATTTTTGTAGCTAATCTTAATATAGATTATATTATACTATATTTTTGAAATAACGGTGTTACGGAATAAACATTAGGGAGCCGTTAGGAATCAATAAGTCCAATTATAAATTATCATAAAAAACTTAAAAAAATTATTATCCGAAACTAAAACAAGTTATCATCCAAAATTGAAAAAAAATATCATCCAAACATAATAAAAATTATCATCCATAACTCATCTACAGTCGTCATCGCCACCTAAGCCTAACCCACCACCAACCGCAACCCTCACCAATACAACAACAACAACAAAAAAATTGAAAAACTTTATTATCCAAACAGAATAAAAGTGATCACCTACATAATATATAATTTATCATCCATAACTCATCTACCACTATCACCACCATAATAACAACAATAACAAAAACAAGGGAGGATGCATGAAGAAGACATCACCGCATGTGTGGTGCATCGACCTCATTATTGCGTGCGTGGGAAGCAAAATTGTCGTCTTGGTGTGCAACTTCAAGGACGACCCCTCGCGATGGAGATGTACCATATAGATTTCGGTGCGTGAATTTGGTGTCAGTTAATGCCGGCAATCCTCAAAGAATCCTTGGCGTCAACGTGGCTCTCTGTTGCCGTCGTTGGAAAGATGATTTTCGTGATGGAGAAAAACTCCAGTGTGACATGGGCATTGGCGAGATCGCGTGAAGAAGAAGAAGAGGCAACAACGACGCGGATGGTGGTGACGGCCTGTAGAGAGAGAGGGGGCTAGGTTAGGATTTTAATGGAGGCTCTCATGAGTTTCCAAAATTATAGGCTCTCAAGACTTTCTCTTTTTAAAAATACAGAAATAGCTAATTTAGTGATAGATTTTTTTAGATAACATTTTTTTTATAATATATGTTCATAAACTAACTATATAAAATCCGTAAGTCAGTAAAGATAAATAAAAGTATATATTTCTTAATATTTTTTTCAGTCGATTTTCCTTGAAAAATGAAGATGGAGTTTGTTTATTTAAGAGGATTTCTCACTTTATCTCTCTACTACCTGATGAATTAGCATGGAAAAAACTACATGAACCCTAAATCAAGAAAATCCATGAAAGATTTCCCCTTGTAGAATGAAGCAAACAAAGAATTTTGGGGCACTTACTTGTTCACAAAGTCCAAGCCAGAAGCAGAAACACAACAACATCAGTGCCTTCCGGTTCTTCCCACCCACCTAAGCTAAACCATTAAAATAAAATAATAAAAAAAACCGTAAGAAAAGGGGAAAGAAGAAACTTTCATCTCTAAGTACCAAAATCTCCCTCATAACTCACTCTCCTTTTGTTTTCCTCTCTTTCACACACAAAAACCAAAAACCCTCTCTCTCTCTCTCTCTGTCTCTCTCTCTCTAGATTTGCTTCATAATTAGCCTAATTGTAATTGATAACTTTACTTAACAACCCATGGATCTAACATTCCCAACCCTCACACCACTCACCAACTTCCAATTCCTTTTGAATTAGATCCTCTCTCCTCACTCTCTCACTTCAATCGGATCAAAATCAAACCGCTTTTTCTTTTTCTCCGGGGGTTTCAGTTTTTAGACTTAGACTTAACAGAGTTCAACTTAGGCCTCGTTTGGCACTCACAACTCACCAGAAGATAAAACTCATAAACAAAGGAAATGAAAATCCCTTGCTGTTCCGTTTGCCAAACGCGGTATAACGAGGAGGAGCGAGTCCCTCTGCTGCTCCAATGTGGACACGGATTCTGCAAAGAGTGCCTTTCTAGAATGTTCTCTGCATCGCCCGACGCAACGCTCACGTGTCCGCGATGCCGCCACGTGTCAACCGTCGGTAACTCCGTACAGGCTCTCCGCAAGAACTACGCCGTCCTCGCACTCATCCACTCCGCCGCCGCCGGACCTGGAGGCGCTGCCGGTGCCTCCAATTTCGACTGCGACTACACCGACGACGACGACGATGAGGACGGCGGCGGCGGCGGCAGCGGGGATGAAGAGGAGGACGATGACGGTGATGACGAGGAGAAGCGGCGGCGGCGGTGCAGCAGAGCGTCGCAGACGTCGAGCTCCGGCGGGTGTGAGCCGGTGATCGAGGTCGGAGCGCATCCGGACATGAAGCTGGTGAGGCGGATTGGGGAGGGGAGGAGGGCTGGCGTTGAGATGTGGACGGCGGTGATCGGAGGAAGCGGAGGACGGTGCCGGCACCAGGTTGCGGTTAAGAAGGTGGCGGTGACGGAGGGGATGGATTTGGAGTGGATTCAGGGGAACCTTGAGAATTTGCGGAGAGCTTCGATGTGGTGCAGGAATGTGTGTACTTTCCATGGAGCAATGAAGCATGAAGAGAGTTTGTGCCTTGTGATGGATAGGTGCTATGGATCGGTTCAGTCTGAGATGCAGCGAAATGAGGGCAGGCTCACTTTGGAGCAAGTTCTAAGGTTTTGGATTATTTATTTATTTATTTCTACAATTTTGTTATCTAGTTTTTGTTGTTCTGTATTCAGATTTAGTAACTATTTTTTGCTTTTCGTGGTATCTATGATAAAACTAGTTGCTAGGAATTTGTTTTGACTTGGTAATGACTAGGTGATAAGGTTGGGGTAGTAATAATGAAATAATGATTGTGTTTGAGTAGTTAGATTAATTTCCTCAGCACATTTGTTTGATGTGTTTGAATTGTGTTGTATGTATCCATGATTGGTTGCCCTTATGTTATGGCGGGCGGTGTTGTTTCTACAACGTGGCAATGGCGTTATGTTGCGGTTTCTCTCAGGAATGGAATTTTTCTGACACTTGTAGGTTGACTGCGCGGCAATGCAGTTGTTGCTAATTTCATGACTGTTATTCGGCTATATTGATTAATAATTTATCACCATGATAATTATTATGGTAATTTCACCGGTGTAATTAATATGTATGTTGCAGTGCATTCTTGTTAAAATTTTTAGATAATGCAATCTGTCAGTTAGTGATCAATGTTTGTTTGGAGGCAAATTGTATCTTGGTGATTGGTGACGCCGAAGCTTGGATTAAATCAGAATGATATAATTTATGTATTGTATTGCTTTATTTCTGCTTTTGTACTTTCGTGTAGGGTATCCAGAAAGCATACCATAAAATAGATATATACTTGAATTTATTTTTGTGAAACATTCTAGAAAATAACTCATTAGAACAATTTTATCTTTGATTTTACTTTTTCTTATTTGTGAGCCTAATGGTCATTTTGACTGAGTTAATCCGTGTTGCATTTAAGTTTTCCGTGATAGCTTACACTAAGATTTGCCGTATGCAGATATGGAGCAGACATTGCACGAGGGGTTGTTGAGCTTCATGCTGCTGGTGTTGTTTGCATGAATTTAAAACCTTCCAATCTTCTTCTTGATTCAAATGGTCATGCAGTAGTTTCTGATTATGGGCTTGCTACAATTTTAAAGAAGCCTTCCTGTTGGAAGGCACGGCCAGAGTGTGACTCCTCAAAGATCCACTCTTGTATGGAATGTATAATGCTCAGTCCACATTATACAGCACCAGAGGCTTGGGAACCTGGTAAGAAGTCGCTAAATTTGTTCTGGGATGATGCAATAGGTATATCTCCTGAGTCAGATGCATGGAGTTTTGGCTGTACATTGGTAGAGATGTGCACGGGTGCCATTCCGTACGTGGAGCAATTCATTCTTTACCTAAACTTCCTTATATTCTTCACTATTCTTTTTTCTAGAATTTCATAGTTCAAATCTATGCCTGTGCAGTTGGGCTGGCCTAAGTGCAGAAGAAATTTATCGTTCAGTTGTTAAAGCTAAGAGACTTCCTCCACAGTATGCGAGTGTGGTTGGTGGTGGAATTCCAAGGGAATTGTGGAAGATGATTGGAGAGTGCTTGCAATTCAAGCCATCTAAAAGGCCTACATTTAATGCAATGTTAGCAATATTTCTCCGCCATTTGCAGGAAATACCACGCAGTCCTCCTGCAAGCCCTGATAAGTAAGTTTGTTAAGTTATTATCAAGGTGACTGTATCTTCTATGTTGGTTCTGTTGCATATGGATGTGCAATTTAGGCTTTTTATATTCTTAATAGGCAAATATGACTATATTAGCTTCACTAGGAATGAACCGAATGGACTTCTTGTCATTTTGTTTAGCAAACTGGTTCTCTTATGCAATGATTTTATGTTTCTCTGGATACAGTGACTTTGTTAAACGCTCTGTGTCTAATGTGACTGAACCAACCCCGGTCCCTGAATTAGATGTCCCTCAAGAAATGCCAAACCCAAACCATCTTCATCGCTTTGTGTCTGAGGGGGATGCCACAGGAGTTAGGTTAGTTGGCATCACAAATCATCCTGCTTGAGCTTCCTTTTGTTTAAATTTTATCATTTCATTCATTTTCTTCATATTTTTTTACAGAGATCTTCTTGCGAAGGCTGCATCAGAAAGTGGCAGCGATTACATATCTTCTCTACTGGAATCTCAAAATGTCGACGGGCAAACAGCTCTTCACTTAGCTTGTAGACGAGGAAGTGCAGAGCTTGTTGAGGCCATTTTGGAGTATGAAGAGGCTAATGTTGATGTCTTGGACAAAGATGGAGATCCTCCTCTTGTTTTTGCTTTAGCAGCTGGCT
>JASCZI010060829.1:27857-43331 GCA_036250425.1 Stylosanthes scabra
TGTGGCGCCACGGTGGGGATGGGGAATGGAGACACATGCAAGTAAGGGACAGGTTGTAGGAGTAGATGCGAACGGCAAACTGAGAATAAAGTTCCGGTGGAGGGAAGGGCGACCTTGGATTGGGGACCCTGCTGATGTTGCCCTTGATGAGAACTGACATGTGCTACTTTAGGAAAATGGAAGCTTGTATTTAACATGATTTTCACATTCAGCTCCTTAGGCTATGCTTTTTCAGGGCCTGAGCTTGCGCAGAAAACTTTATTCTTCCTGCTATTTCAGATGGTTGTTCTCATCTTTGCAGTTGGATTTGTGAAGGGAAAGTTGGTTGCCTTTTTTTGCCTAGATATGGAGATTTAAAGGCAGCTGATGGCATGGCATGGCCCCATTTATATTCATTACTCACATATAAGTTTGTAGTCCCAGATTTTGAGGTGTATATTTATAAATATATATTATATATATGTTTATTTGATATTGTTGTACAAAACATACTCAGCAGTCAACTTAATGCATTTTTTTGACTCACCTCTATGCAGTTGCATATTCTTGAATATAATAATTGCTTGTTACAGATTCTCTTGCGTTTTAACATCATCACCATTTTCTGATTTTTTAAAAGCACTCTCTTCTCAGCACAATGGGTACCTAAGAGTAAATCCAGTGGCCAAGTTACCACCTGAAACCCCCATATACTGATATACAGCAACATCAGGTGATGTCACAAATTAATGGTGGAGCTTTCAATTCTAATGACTTGATATGGTTCCAATTATCTCACTTGTATTTTGAATATAAAATTATTTATTTTATTATACTATTTATTGGACATGGTAAACACAGTTTTCACCGTATAATGTATATTATATACTAATAACTGATTTTGGTGGCTGATTTTAGTATACAAATAATACAATTTTAAAGGAGAATTATAATATATATTCTAAAATTAATGCATTATTAACTAAAAATTAACGAACATTCAAATATCAAAGCCAACAACCTTGTAAACAAAAAAATATTAAACTTAAGCCATAACAAGTGTCACCGTAAACATCTAGTATTACCGTTTATTGAATAATTAATCTATGTGTACCATTATATATATCTGTGACCTGTATACACCAGTTAACAACACAGAAAAATATAAACATTATTTCTATTTCTGAGCTAAAGTTTATATTTTTTCGTACTAGATAATATATACAGATGTGTATAATGATACATCTAGTATAGCCAAAACACAAGTGCTTGTTTGATTTTATGACACGTGATTAATATCAAAGTGGTTTCGGGTAGGAATTGCCCACTTAAATTTCTCTTACAGATACAAAAGTTTTGGGTTTATGGAAAAAGAAAAAAAAATAAAAAGAATAAAAAACAACTTAATGAAACCAAGAAACAAATGTGCAAACTAATCTATCAGACAAAAAGAGAAAAGGAATAAGAGATATTTTTAATTACAGTAAAGCCCCATTGCATATCCAATGCCCAGAAATTTTAAACCCACCCAAAAAAATATCCCAAAGACTAGAAATGATAAAATTACTAAAAACCCCATATGTGACTATATAAACAGCACAGGTAATGTGGCCAATGCCTCAATAGTTTGAACTCGTAAGCCTCTCATTCCATAACCCTTCCTTCTTAATCCAACTATGATCATTGAAATTTTATAATCACACTACCTAACCCCCTTCATTCTTTTATGCCATCAAAGCATCTTGTATCATGCAGCTTGCTTTACTCCTTTCCTTCTTGCTTTGGATGATGCTAAAGTCGTTATAGACTTACATTTTGTCGGAGTTGATGATCTCTAATCGGGTCAAAGACAAGACTCGGACAATTCATTTTGACTTGATTAGAAATCATTAACTCAGACAAAATGCAAGACTATATCTTTCAAAAGTCGGTAGGAACCCAGTCCACCATCCTCCGGCCAGCTTCTTTCGGTTCTCTTCTTTGCATCTATCTATTTTTTTCTTAATGATGAAATTACACGTATTCTCTTACTTGAAATAATTCTGTTGAATTACTCCATACATTACCTATAATTAATAGCTACACTAATTAAAGAAAAGAAGTATATATCTGATTATGTATCACACCAACCTAATCACTTTAATTAATTTGAGGATTATCTGATCTTATTATTCCTATGATAAATGGTTTGATGAGTTGGGTCCAAAAGTAGCTAGTAATGGTCGAGTTAGGATATTCATAAATCATAAGAACAAGATCTTATTGGATTTGGAAAGGAAAGCTTTGTTGGGGGTTTAGGGTTCTCAATAAGCATATATATATTTGTTTGGTGGTTCTCGATTCTTTCATTAGTATCCATAATTAAATTTGTTGGAATAATCGTTATTATTGCTTTTCCTTCTTATTCTTTCACTATATATTAAGTTAATTAGAATAGTATGATGTTGATAAAGTCTTGGAGTCAACATTAAGGAATTATTAGAGAGTCAATAATTAACTTATCATTTAAAATTAAAAAAAGTTATCATCCGTAATTGAGAAAAATATTATTAATTATTGGCTCCCTAATATTGATTCATTAGAGAGTCAATAATTTTCTATATTTATTTTGGATGATAACTTAATTATTGATTTCTTGATTTCGTAGCATTATTGTATTATATTATTGTTTATGAATGTTTGGTGCATGTTTATCTTATCAATCTTTGCTGTTGATTATATCAAAATTATAATTAATTTTAAGCTGAAAGTGTATTATATATATTCCTTCATTAGTTTTCTGTTAGCTACTATATATACTAGCTAGTAGCTACTTAGCTAGGGTTTGGTTTACGCCTCCACCTGATTTAGAAATTAAAGACACAATTCTATGCTCATGTATGCATATACAACATAATAATGGAATACCATTTTAGTCATGTAAATCTGATAACCTAATCTCTTCAATGGCTATGAATTTTTCATCATTTTAAGCTAGCTTTGATTGGGATGCATGGCTACTTTTAGGTTAACTACTAAATCTAAAAAATATAAAAAAGGCCATGTTTATAAAGAAAAGTCGTTCAACAAATTTATCAATCGATATATATATATATATTTTAAGTCATTTTTAATATATATTTTAGCATATATTTATATCAATAATTAATTTAATAACTGATTTTCAGTTATAAAATTAATGTGTGTCATTGCAGATAAATTATGTTTTTCGCTATAAATATTTGTGTGATGAATATAATGTTATAAACATTATAATTTATATTTTAGGTTGTAAAGTGTATTCCATTAATTATGAAATACTAAATAAACAAACTAAATTGTTATGTATGATCCATTATATGCCGTAAAGGACGGGGTGACGATGCATGAATGTCGGTGGCATATCTATAATCTATCTATCCCATGTGAAATTGTTGGTTATTGCTCCCATCATAATCATATACATTTGTAGCTAACTAACACATGCTTGCTGCAAGCTACACAAATTTCCACTTTCTTCTTTATTAAAGACGGAATTCAAAAGTTTACTTAATTATGGTATTGCCAACTGGAGTTTAGATCTACGGAGAATTAATCTTTGATCTGTCGAATTAAGGAATATCTTGAAAAACTAAAAAAAGATTTGTCAACTCGCTTAGACGTGTTTAGAACTGAAAGTGAGTCAAGTTGCTTTGTAAGCTAATACTAGTTCCACTCGTTATAACGGCTCAAAAAGTTAAATTCATGAACTTGCAAACTGAGTTACAAATAAATTGGATTTGAATTGATATCAAATGATATAAATTTGACTTAGGGTTTAGAAAAGAAATAATAGAAGCAGCGGTTTCGAGCTATAAGAAGAATATGTAGAAGTAGTTTGAGAATTTATTTATATAATTTTTTACAGAATCAACGAAAATTTAACGTTTCAACATTTTTATTAAACGAACTCATATTTCATTGATACATTATATATAGTTTCACTATTTCATAAGTAGTTTCATTTTTGCATCATAAACATTCATGAAAAAGAAAAATAATAGTTTTCCTTTAAAATCTATACTAGGATGACATCTCTTTTTGTATATTCTCATAGGGTCTGTTTGGGAAAAAACTGAGATTGAAAAACTGAGACTGAGAGATCAAGACTGGGAGACTGGAAGACTGAGACTGAATTAAATCTGTGTATTGTGTTTGGTTTAAAATTATTAAGAGATAGATATTGAAAAATAGAGATTGAATTAAGTGAATGGAGAAAGAACAAAGTTAATATAAGAAACTTTAATGTTATGTGAGAATATTTGAATAAAAAAAAAGTTATTAAAATTTCAGTCCCAATCTCCAGTCTTCCAGTCCCTCCAATTTTGAGGTACTGAAAATACTGAAATTTTGGGGACTGTAACTGAAATTTTAGTTTTAGTCTCTATCCAAAGAACATAATACTAAGTCTTAATCTCCCAGTCTCAATCGTCTCATAATCACAAATCAAACACGGCCCTAATATACTTTGTTTAAAAAAACCGTTTCTTTTTTTTTCCTGAGTCCAAAACAAAGACTAGTCGTCCATGCAAATGCTTCGATATCCTCAAGTTAATTGACCTAAAAACTAAGAAAAAACATAATTAATCAATATTTTTCTAACCAATAATCAGGCAACAAAAAATAGAACATTCGTAATTATTGTTTATAGAATATCTATGATAAAAACTAGTGAAACATCCAAAACCTTTTTTATAAATAGAACATTCAAAACCTAAAGCAACCAACAATAGTAACAAAACATTTGAATCCTAAAGAAATAGAACATCCAATTTAAATTATTTACTAATATTGACTGAATTTTATTAGTTACGTAGCAATGGCTAGCATAGTTGAAATCCTAAACAATATGTTCACCAAAAAAAAAAAAAAAAAAAACCTAAACCCTGTCCTTCCCACTTTTCTTTGCCCTTAGCCCCTCATGTCTCTCTCTTCTTCTCCCATTTTTTCTTATTATTTGATATTTTGTAATTTGATCAATCTTCTAGTCTTGATAGCAATAATGCTAAAGAGGATTAATAGAGTTGATCGGAACATTTCTCTTCTTCTGAATTGATACTTTTGAACGATTTAAAAAAAATTCAATTTATCTGGCGTATGCCCTCCTCCATGGCTCTCTACATTCAACTTGTTATTCCTTCATCTTGTGTAATACTTAAGAACACTTGTTAACAAAAGAAATGGGTTTTCAATTGTATATCTATAATTCAAATATTTTAGTTCAGAGTATATGTTCAAAACTTCAAATTGATCCAAAAGCAAGTATTTTGGTCTGAATAAATTTTTATAACTTTGAAAAGTTCTCAAAAATTATTTTTGACAAATAAATTGATGCTTTTGTCACTTTTAATATATGCATATTAGTCTTTTAACAAATTCTATTATAAGATAACTCGATTCAAAATAAATATCATTTCCAAATAAATTAATCCTCTTACAAAGAGACTAATCCATTTTGAAGACTTTTAAAATAATAAAAATTTGTTAAAGACTAAAGTAGCTTGACAACCCATTTAAATATTTATTCTTTGTTTAAAGTTTTTTTTTTTGGTTCTTCTAAGATATTCACTGCTTGGGTAAGAAATATTTTTTTTTTAACACTGAAATAGAAATTTTAACTTCCAATTTCTTGATGAAAAAATCAAATGATATGCAACTCAACATTCATTCATGTAAGATTTGATTATTTGAGTGTATCTTAAATTTAAGTTCATTATTGTATTAATTATGAAACCAAAAGTTTTGTCCAATAATTATTAGTGTTTACAATCCATGTGCCGCGAAGAGCGGATGAATGTTGTGAAATTGTCAAGAATTGCTGCTGCCTTTCATAATTAGCACAAAGAGTTATAAACTATCGAACCTCTTTAATTTTAGTATCTCACTTTCTTTCACTTTCACTTTCATATCTATCTATCTGTCTTATGCTTTATATATGCTTCTCTTTTAGTATGGGAAAAATTAATTTTGTCAGCATTTTTTTTGTTTAAAAAGTCCACATTTTTTTTATAAAAAATTATTTTTTGCAATTCCTCTCTTAAAATCAACTTTTCAACTTTTTTTTTCTTTTTATTTCATCACTTTTCAACTTTTTGAGTATAGTCCAAATCTCAATTGTAATCAGTTTGGTGTTCCATGTTCTTTTGTAGCTAACAACACCACCCCAGATAATTAACCCTAAATGTTTTTAACTCATCATTTTATTGAGTCCATTTTTATTGGTAACTTTTTTTTTTTTGTGAAGAAAGAAAGAGAAAAACAAAAAGGCAAACATACTAAACGGAAATGACGGATTTCTCCTGTTGGAGAATAACAGAGAGATCAAATCAAGGTTGAATCCATTCCATATAATCGTGATGGTTACTAGCAGCGCGCTTGGCCATGTGATCAGCTGCGATGTTGGTCGTTCTCTAAATGAGTGTAATATTAACCGCCCAATTCCGGAGAAGCATGTCCTTGATTTTTGAGAGCAAATCGAAATGGTCAACAACTGGTGTGATGTGGTTTAGAAGAAGGAGATTAAAAGCTTTAAGACAATCTGTTTCGCAGATAACAGACCGAGTTCCCAGATTTCAAGCAAGATTTAAACCATGCCAAATGGCTAGTAATTCACAACGCAAAATATTAGTTTCCTTGAGACTATCAGAGCAACCAATAACCCATGCTGCATTAGAATCTCGAATAAAACATCCAAAACCAACGAAGTGTCTATTAGCCAAAATACTAGCATCACAATTCAGCTTGAGAAAATAATAAGAAAGGGCAAACAAATGGAGTAGAAGAAATACTTGGCTGATAAGAAAGCATGTTAAATTCTCTTGCGCTATTTCTACAAAGAGCTATTACCTTACCAACATCACAAGTGTCTCAACAATTTAGTATAAATGAGCTGTATCCCCATTACACTATGCCATATCCACACGTCTAATATTATGATAACGTGGAAGTTAATGTGCCATATAACATTTCTTCTCTCAACAGTATTATTTGGTGATTAACGGATGAACCATTTTAATTTTTATTGTTATCTAGAAAGAAAAAAAAGTAACCCCTCACAATCTCACATCATCCATCAATAATATTTGCTAAATCATCGATAAATAATAATTGGCTAAAATAGACTATTTGAATAGATTTAGCGGTCAATTCATTAATTTATACATTTAATTTAATATTTATTTTAACAAAAATTAACATAAAAATTATGTTATCTATAACTACAAAAATAAAATAATTATCAAACTTTTTCTTTTGAGTTAACCATTAAATTTTTTTTTATAGTTGCTTATCTATCCAAGGGCAAATTTAAGTCTGATAAAAATGATTATCAAATTTTTTTTCTTTAGTTAATTACTAAAATTAACTCTAAAATTTTTAAATGCTAATAAAAATGACCATCGATTTTGTTAATAATAGAAATGTATATTTATTATTTAAAAACCTGACAAAATATTTAAATTTAGATATTTTGATCATCTTTAACATATGATAAATTTATAAAAGTATATTTTTGTCAGAATTTTAAATAATTAATAAATATTTTTATTATTAATAAAATAAATGATCATTTTTATCGATATTTAAAAAATTTAGGGAGAATTTTAGTAATTAATTTCTTTTTCCTTTATCTAATACTAATTTTTGTTCTGTGGTGTAAATTGTAGTTGTAAGGTTCCCCAAAACTGCATCTGATGAGCACTCGTGGCGGCCAAGTTACGTGCATCATTTTCTTCCAACAATAATCTCATGCCATCATAACTTACACAAAAATACATTTTAAAAATACTGCACCATTAATTTAATATATAATCTTCGCCGAACCTTCTTTTCTTATTATTATTCTTATTAGTGGTTCTAATTTTTTATTTTATATTTTTATTCAAACCCTGACCTGATGACCTTCTAGGATGATGATGATCATCCATGTGATTGACTAACACGAATTTCGTGAATCTTTCCTACTTTAGTCTGTTTCAAAATAAAATTTAGAATCATGTATCCATCTTCAATTTATATTAGTGGGGTGCTTGAATGGGATACATTTAGAATTTTGAAAAACGTCCAAGTGTTTTATGTAATCAAGGCTAACTAAGCTAAATTGTTTTACGCGCTTCTAACACAGTAAGTTTATTATTTTCGTTTTTTTTTAGATTTGAAATCTTTAATTTTTCGCTCATTCATAACATGTATTCTCTCATTTTTCATTCTCACTCTATTCTCCACCGTCGTTCTCCCTTTTTTACATCGCATTTTATCTTCTCCATTTTCATTTTCTCTGATCTGATTCGAGTATGGATTCTCTCCTTCAATCGATCATTTCTGTCTCAAGTTCTTCGGAAACGGAAGAAGAAGAAGAAGAAGAAGAAGAAGAAGAAGAAGAAGAAGAAGAAGAAGAAGTGGTGGAGGAGCAGCAGCAGCGGTAGGAGGTGGAGGAGGAGGAGCAACAACAGCAGAAGAAGAAGAAGAAGAAGAAGAAGAAGAAGAAGAAGAAGAAGAAGAAGAAGGAGATATTGATTTGTGTTTTATTCATCAAATCCGTTTCTGTTTTATATGAAATTTTGTTTCTGTTTTATATGAAAATTCTGTTTCTGTTTTCGTGACCCAAAGTCACGCCTGGGCGTAAGCAAGACCACGCCTAGGCGTGGCACCAAATTAGTTTCTGTTTTCTTTTCAATTCCGTTTCTGTTTTTCTTTCAAATCCGTTTCTGTTTTCGTGAAAATTCAATTCAGTTTTTATATGAAATTCCGTTTCTGTTTTATATGAAATTTTGTTTCTATTTTATATGAAAATTTCGTTTTTGTTTTCGTGACCCAAAGTCACGCCTGGGCGTAAACAAGACCGCGCCTAGGTGTGGCACCAAATTCGTTTCTGTTTTCTTTTCAATTCCATTTCTGTTTTTCTTGAAAATCCGTTTCTGTTTTCGTAAAAATTCAATTCAGTTTTTATATGAAATTTCGTTTCTGCTTTATATGAAATTTCGTTTCTGTTTAATATGAAAATTTCGTTTCTATTTTTTCATGAACATCCAATTCAGTCTTTGATTATCATCATCAACAACAGCAGCAACAACAACATGAACAACAGCAGCAACAACGTAATAGAGAAGAAGAAGAAGAAGAAGAAGAAGAAGAAGAAGAAGAAAATGGTGGTGCTAGCAATGATGGCGACGGCGACGGCGGCAGCATCGTAGTAGCAAGAAGAAGAAGAGGAGGAGGAGGAGGAGGAGGAAGAAACGCGTTTTGAATTTTGGGGGAGAGTGGCAGCACATGTAATAGGTAAGAATGGAGAAAAATTACTTGATTGTACTTGATTGAGGTAAATGCTTGGATGTGTAGCATTACTGTTTTGAAAAATAGTTAAACATATAAATTTTAAATAAAAATTTGTAATTTTGAATAAAAATGTGTAATTAGTTCCCTATCTTAATAAAAATTTTATAATTAGATTTTCGTTAATAAAAAGATGTATTCTCAAGTTGGATCACATATTTTGCGATGTGTACCTTTAAATTGAAATAATATCAAGTAGCTCAATCACTAAAATTAATGAGTGTATAATATATATATTAAAATATAAAATATATGTGTAATTTATTTTTATATATATATTTTATATTTTAATAGCATTATATACCGATGACTATTTTTGGTATATAAATAAAATTATTGAAAAGATAAATAATTGACACTATCTTATATTTTATTTTTTCTTAAATTAATTATTCAAAGACAATATTTTGTTTTGCTCTCAAACTTATATTTTAAGAAAACCTTATCGCTATATGAATACCAAACGTGCACAAACTTTGACTCAAAGAACAGTACTTCTAGTTCTATACAACGAAGCAATCACAATCTCAGAAATTAATGTGGAAAGTGGGAACACAAGATTTTTATTTTTATTTCTTATTTTTTGGTTTTACAATGTCGAAACACAATATTTCGTTTTCAATAAACAACTTGTCAAATTTTTTGTAAAAAAAATCCAATTAAACAAAACATATATATTTGAGAAAAAAAACTTGCCGACTAAGAAAATGAAAATATTACAGAATTAAAAATTAATACTTCTGAATGACTATTATTTTTGTCCCAAATAATGTTAAAGGGCGATTTGATTGTTTTCAAATAACGAACATATACAATACAACAAAAAACTAATATAAAATTAAATTTTATATCATTGTAGGAAAATTACTTTTTTATATAATTATCTCTCAATTTTGTTGGTTAGCGAACAGAAAAATTAAAGAAAAACCTAACTTCGCACTTAATATTAATCATTATCATTAATCAAATTCTTCAAAATAAATAATCGAAAAACACTTATTTTTTAACCAATATAAATATAATATATTTATCATAATATTCTTTACCTAATTGAAATTCAGCCAATACATTATATCTCTGTATATTTATCTATATTTATATATATGTTGATTCACGTATTTTTAACTTAACTATTAAATTAATCAAGCCTACCATAAAAAAATATAATCAAACTTATTCACTATAATTTTAATAAAATTTTTAATACAAAATTAAATATATATTTCTATACATAACCACATATAGCTAGGCAGTTGATGTTTTCTCTACTATAACTCTATAAGTAACATGAGTGGTTTTCGTAATACTTGGAAGTTCTTCAATTATTGTTGGTCACGTAACATGATAACATTTTTCTTTCCCATATATAAGGACCATTATTTACATAATGTTATTATCTCATTTATTTTGTCGTTATTGTTTGATAAAGACAACCCATTGGGTCAATAGCCGTTACATTTAGTCAATGTTGGTGCTTTCTGTTATATTCCTTAATTTTGGTAAATCTCCAATTATTTTTTAAAGTTTTAAAAGACTTAGAGAAGGGGAATTGAATCTGAGTATCATTTTATTTAAAATTAAAGGTAGAAACTTACTATTGTAATTTGTCTGCCGACGAAACAGGAGACAATTTTAGCTCTGTTATAAAACCAGCAGTAAATGGACGAATTGCAAAACTTAAAAGGAGGCACAATCATGTATCCTGGTTCAGCTACTACCACTGCAGCTTACGTCCAGTCTCCACCACAACCATGGTGAAATTCCACTATAATTTTAGAATTACATATACCAATTCAATGAAATTACAAAATGCCTAAATTTAGGACTTCAATCTAACATGAGTGCTAACCCAACTCACAAGGGGAACCTTTCTAGTTCACTAACCACAACAAACATGTTGTATCTCTAATGAAGAAGAAAACAATAATGGCTTTCTCTCAATACCTAAGCTCTTGTCTTTTCTCTTATGGCTTTTGTAAATCCTCACTGTAAGCATTTTACCACCATGATCAAAAACAAGAATCCTAAGTCTAAAAATGATCAAAACCAGAACATAATGAAAGAAGACAGAATGCTCTCAATGGATGAAGATGTTCTCTCAATGTGTATTCTGCTTGCTTTAATTCTTTGCTGAAGGACTCTTTAAATAGGCGTCCAGCCTTCAAGAGGTGATCTTATCCTTCAAATTTAAAATTGGATGATTCTAGCCGTTGCAGGAATATCCAAAAATCCAGCTGCTCCAATTGTGACGTTGCAGGGACACAGCCAGGTAGTGGGAGGTGTTGTCCTTGCTGTCCTTGTAGTACCGTAAATGATCTTGGCCCTTCACTTCATTCTTTTGCACCAAGAAAGATCATTAGCCTTCTGATTGGATTTTGTATTGAATCCTCAAATTTTGGTGAAGGTTGATTTTACTTTCCTTCCCTCCATTGAATTATTTGGCAGTAGCGTTTTGCCTCCAAAATGTGTTGAGCTATCCTGCAAGTGAAAAACAAAACGCAACAGTATATGGGGCAACAAAAATAGGCTCAAGTAAAAGATCATAAAGCAATAAAATTGGGCCTTAATGGCAGATATGAATAAATAAGTAATGGGCCTATAACTTAGCATATTTTTAACCCAACAAATCCTAATGTTTTTGTCATCATCAACAATAAAAGGTTTCTAAACCCAACAATTTTGTTATAAATATATAATAATAGATATTATTTACTTAGAATATAAATGTTAATAAGTTAAATATAATTAATTTGAGTTAGTTTATTTTAGTAATTAACTCACCAGTTCGCTTAAATAAATATCGAGTTTAAATCTCACTTTATCATGTAACAATTTATTAGTCATCAACAAAGTCTTTAGTAAAGCTCAAACCCGCGACGGATTATTTCTCACCCTGCCGAGTGGAAAAAAAAAATTTAACTAAATATGATAATTTTAAATTATAATGACCTATACTATGATACTTTTTTACGATAATGTTATTTGAACAAGAAAATTCATTAATCAAGTCCTAAACAAGCAAACTGGCTACAACGTTAATACTACTCTCACCAAAAGAGTATGATACACGCGATCTTCCAATCACAGCACCAGCGCCTTCTTCTCCTCCTCATCTATCGTTATTGTCATCTTCTTTTTCCTCCTCCTTTGTCGTGGTTGGCTTCTTCTTCACCCTCCGTCTTCTTCGTCGTCTTCTTTTTCCTACTCTGTCCTGGTTGTCATCGTCGTCATTTTCTTCTTCCTCCTCCATCCTTGTCATCATTGTCGTCGTCTTCTTCCTTCTCCGCCAATACATTCTTCCTCATCCTCCGTTGTTGTCGTTGTCATTATCGTCGTCGTTGTCTTCTTCTTCTTTGATGTATTGCATCGAAATATAAAAGTATAATGAACCGAAATAAAAGTAATAATGTACTGAAAAAGCAAAAAGCACAACCAAATTGAGGAAATCAGGTAAAATTAAAAAAATTCATCAAAATAAAAAGAAATAATGAACCGAAATTAAACCAATAACGAACCGAGAAAAAAACAAAAAGCACAACCAAACTAAGGAAATAATATAAAATTAAAAAATTGTGCCGAAACAAAAGCAAAAATGCACTAAAAAAAAGATATGAATTGATTCAATAATGAATCAAAGTAAGCAATGTTGAATTGATTCAAACTTCGAATGGAAGAAGAAGAAGAAGAAGAAGAAGAAGAAGATGTTGAGGGTGACAATGATGATGTCCGCACGGAAAAATAAGTAGATATGGAGGAAGAAGAAGAAGTTGAGGATGAGGAGGAGTGCTGAGTGCTGAGTGCGGAACAAAAAAATATAGCATGCAAAAGGCGTATTAGCTAACAATTTTAATTGGTTAGAACTTGATTGGTAAAATCACTTGTTCACCTAGAATTATTTTTTTTATAAGTGCCATTATTATCGTAAAATTTTTTTTTTTGAAATCATTGCATTGTTTTAAGAGGGATAAAAATGGAATATAACGACCCAAATTTAATTAGATTACAAGTACAATAATCCATGCACAAGATTAGATTAAAATTGTATTAACTTTAAATAAATGACTTAAAATTACAATTTCAATATTATTCTTCTAATCTCAAGTGTGTGATTGTGGAATATGACATGTCTCAAAGTCAAATAAAAATAAAAGATACAGCCATTAATCTATTAAAAATATTATTTAACAACAAAATTCAATAATTAAATCAGTCATAAATTATTTATGTATAAATACAAGTATTATCTAAATAATTTTTAATATATATTTTATATTTAAACATATTTTTATACAAGCAAGTGGTTAATATAAGAGAGTTAGTATATTTTCTTTAATAGTATTTTTTATCATAAAGATTTATTAAAAATATTATTCTATTAATTCTAAAAATTAAACTCACAATTTTTAATTTTAATACAATATCTTTGTCATTTTAACTAATCTCATATTATAAAAAAATTTATAAAAAATAAATTGATAAGAATGTTAGTATTACAGTATTACATTAATATTTATAAAACTAAAACGATTCTTTGGTATGATGAAGGAAATGAATTCAAGGTTCTAGATTCGTGACCTAAAGTCTCCCAGTCATCCATGGCTGCGGCATGTGAGCTAGTGTGACAAGTGACTGACCTCACACTTCATTCAAGTATTGAACACATATAAATCCCTATCACCAACAAATTCACCACCTTACGTGTCCCAAAATTATAATTTGGATCCCTTAATCATAATTCATAAACTTATGATAATTTTTTTGTGGTAAATAAGTCTTTCAAAAAACTATAGATTACAGATAATTTAGAAAAAAAATATATTTTGGTATTTTTAAAACTTGAACACAGGAATTTAATTAGAAAATAAAATATTTATTATTTTATCTAATTTAATATTTTTTATTATTAAATAAAAATAATGGATTATACACATATACTATTTTCTTTTATTTTTTGCGTTTTGCATATCGATGACTAATTTGTCCATCTGAACTTCATTTAAAAATTTATTACAAGTTACTTCATGCACAAAATGAAATTCAAATCTTAATACTTATTTAAATAGATTAGTGAAAACACTATACCAATCAAATTGGTTTTTCACTCATATTGTATATATAATATATGATTCTCATCATATCATACTCATTCAGAAATATTACATAACCATCAATTTTAATTAATTTTAACCATTATTTAATCATTAATATTGAAAAATGTTAATTAAAGTGGATTTTAAATTTAAAAAAATACTAAATATTCATCTATTTTAATTTATTTTGATCATCATTTATAACAATTATCTCTTAATACCTTTAATTTGATATCATAAGTTAGTTAATATCTTTCAATAAGATGACTAAATAATAATTAAAATAAATTAAATAAATGATTATGTAGCATTCATCTATCTAACTTTTCTCTAAATGATTAAATCCAAACCTAAATCTCCCGAGTTTCCAATTACCTTCCGTTTCCACCATCAATCAACTCTACATATCGCTTTTAAGTTAATTTCTAAAATACCATTATCAACGACAATTTCCAGGAAGGTTACCTTTGACTAAGAACATAGACCACACCCCCCAATTTTGGCATGTATAAATACTTTGCCAAATTGAAGCATTTGAATTCATCACAATCTTCATCAGCAATAATCAATATATTTTGCCAATATACTTTTACCGTTAACAATTACAATTCATCATCAGCAATAATCAATAACATAATCTTCCCATTATGGACATGCTTGGTGTCAGCAACAACCATGGCAATAACAACAAGAAGCAGAGTAGCAAGAGGGGCAAAAAGGACAATTTCAAAGTGACATATATTTCAAGCCCCATGAAGGTGGAGACATGTGCCTCTAAGTTCAGAGCCGTTGTTCAGGAACTCACCGGTCAAGATTCCAACGTTGCTGAGACCATCTTCATGGAAGAACAAGCAAATAACAACAACAACAACAATGGCGGCGTTAATAATTATCATCATCATCAGAAGGTTATTGATGTTGATGAGGCGTATGCTTTTGCTTCTACTACTCCTACTAATTGGTTGAAACCTGATTACACAGAGTTCTTGCTGGATTCTTCTAGAGCTTCTCCAATAATGATTGAGCCGTTACAACACGATCTTCTCAACTTTGATAT
>JASCZI010060830.1:9203-35984 GCA_036250425.1 Stylosanthes scabra
ATAGCCACTAATCCCTAAGGACAAGGATGGGTTAAGACCTGGGTTAACACTGTTCCGTTTACGCTAGGCTTTTGCTAGTGATGATTGAGTCCTTAATGAGGTGAACATGATGGATTATTCAAGTTCCAAGGACCTAGGGCCTTCGCACTAGTGAGTTGCCTAGAACTTTCGGAACGCGGTTAATTCCGCCCGCTCAACCTCTTTACAGAGTGTGGTTTAGCGTCTTACGTGACAACCATTCATAATTGGGATTGGTGGTGTTCATAGGGACACACAATACTTCAACTCTAGACCAAGCACCTTTATTTCTTGCAGATCAAGTTATCTCTCATTCTTGTTATTTCCACCATCACACACACAATCGCAACCCTAACTCTTTTCACAACCATCATTAAGCCACGATTCAACTTCTAGGGAGAACGACCCGAGTCCCATACTCGGTATTTTAATCTAGTTGCAAACTCTATGGCACCTTTTTGCTGACACGAACGCTCCGACTTCGCATTCATAAATTGTTTGGGTTCCTCTATAACGATTTCTGTTGTTTTCACAATGACAAGGAAATCCCAAACTAAACTTGTTTGCGATGCCTAGAATGGCTCTCGTCAAGCATCTTAAGGACTTTGAGGTGATCTGCATCACCACAAGAAGGACCAGCGGTGACGAAGACGCAGTCAAAGCTTTCGCTCTCCCGTTCTTCTTAGTGGGAAAAGCGAAAGACTGGTACCACACCTTGCCAAGTGAAGTTACAGCCGATTAGGCGCTGTTCAGGAAAAGGTTCTTAGAGAAGTATTTTCCGGCATCAAGAACCAACATAATCCGGAAGGAGATCTATGGGATTACACAACTTCACGAGGAGACCTTGCATGAGTACTATGAAAGATTCAAGAAGCTGTTATCCTCATGCCCTCATCACTCCATTTAATATTTTCTCCTCATCAACTACTTCTGCGAAGGATTGAAACCAACCGACCAGGCAATGATTGATGTATCAATCGGTGGAGCTCTGATGAACAAAATGTCGGAAGAAGTGTGGGAATTGATCGAAACGGTGGCTAATGCCAACCAGTATTTTAAAACAAGAGCCACCAACAAGCGTGTTTACAAAATAGCTCCATCCGAATCAACCTTTCTTGCCAAATCATTGGTCGACATTGCCTCCATGTTGAAGGAAATCAAAGAAGGACACTAGCCAACCCCAACAATCTTGAATCGTCAACCTGATGCCTCACAGCAAATCCCAGCTAAGCATTGTGGAATCTGCTCTTGCAATTCGCACCAAATGAATGAATGTCCCCAGCTACAAGAGGATAATACAGTGGCATCAACTCATAATTTCTTTGAGGGCACCACGATACCACCCTACAAAAAGCAGTATTACACTCAAGGGTGGTGGGACAATCAGCCCACTCATTGGAACCCCCCTCAACAGCAACAGACCCAGAACCGATAGCCACACACTTACAGCCAGCCTCAGAATCCACAAAATCAAAGACACCAACCACCGCACATTCGTCAAAACCCTCCCATGAATCCTCCCCCGTCCAGTTATGGTGAAACCTTGCGTAGTTATCAACAAAAAAGTAAGGAACTGAGTGAGGCACACAAGAAAACTGAAGCCCGCACAAATCCAAACCCATTACCATCACAAACCCATTAACTGAGCTTCTGCACAAATTCACTAGTCAGATGGCGGTCAACAATCAACCACCCCCAGTTCAAACCCATTACCATCACAATCTCTCCCAAATCCAAAGGGAAGAATCAATATGGTACAAACTACAAGTGATAAAGGTGCAATCGTGGAGGAGGAAATAGAAGAGGAAGATGACGAGGAAGAGGAAGATGAGGAAGACGATGACTGGTTGTATGAGTTATTAGCTAAATTGGCAGGAGAGAGTTATGACAGCGAGGATGAATATGAAGAAGCCGATGAAGATGAGATGGTTGAAGTTGCTGAAGTGGCTGACGAAAAAGAAGTTAGCAGCCCGGATAAGGAAGAGGAATTTCTAATTGCCACTGTTTATGGAGGAAATGAAGAAAAGCCAGAAGACATTCCTGAAAAGTGTGCTGATCCTGGGAGCAATGGGATCAATCCCTAAGTACTTTTGTGAAGACCATTTCTGAAAACCCCAGGTTTTAAACTTAATTTCTATGATGAGACTTTCTCCCTTGAGGTGGGAAATGTCATAGAAATATTGCAGCCATCCCGGCCACCCATATCTCAAGAAGAAAGCGTTCATTAGATGGAAAGAAGGAATCAGTGGGAGAAATCAAGCAAAAAGAGGCTACAGATCGGGCAGTTATTCCTAAGCATGAGAAGGAACCAAAGACCCCTAGCCCATCTCGAAGAAGTAAGCAGAAGAAGGACGCTACCAAAATAGTGAAGAAGAAGAAGAAGCCAGAAGAAGGAAAGGAGCAAAATAAGGCAGAATTGAATTGCATGAATTTTAAAATTTGATCGGGAAACTGAAAAGGATCAACAGTGCAATTGTCAAAGATGGTGGCATTGGAGTTCATCTGGTCGAGGATAACTCAAAGTAGAAGTAACGCCAGCAACCTATGTCCAACTTAAGGACGTTAAACAAAAGTACAAGGTGGGAGACAACCCACCGTGGTAACGATTTCTGACCCCCAATCTTGTTTAAATTGTGCACATTTACTTGATTAACTGGAATATAACTATTAAGCATCCTTAGACAAGGTTAGGCTCTTTGTCCATAGTGTAAAAAAAAAAATTTTTCTCGGGTGCGTGCCCACCCACTATCCCAGAGAGAAAACCGAAACGTCAACCTAGTGCATACGCACCCATGCTGTGCATATGCATAGGCGTAGCAAAGGCATGCATCAGAGGCCTATAAAAGGCCTCCATCACTCTCTCAATCCTCACACTTCTCTTCTCTTCTCTCTCCCTCTCATTTTCTCTCATTTCTCTTACTCTCTCATCTCTCAAAGCTCTCAAATAAGCTCTTTCATTTTCTCTCTTTTTATTGCTTTTGATTAGTTGTAGTTAATGCATGCTAGGTACTTAGCATAGGAGTAGGTAACAACGGTTAGGATATAGGATAGAAACCCTTTAACTATTGATATGTTTATTTCTGTGCTATTTGATTATATCAACTTTGTGAGCTTAAAGCATTTATGCTAGTTGCTATGTAATTCTTTAAATGTTAAAATAGCATAACTCAAATGATGCCATGCTTTACTATTCAACATTTTGTATGTATGTTACATGCCTGATCATCATGTACTTACTATGCAAATTCTATATCCTCATGCATCATTACTTGCTTCTACGGGTTTTGATTTTTGTGCTAAATGAACATGCTGCTTATATACAATTTGACTTGGTTACCTCCCTTATTGCGTTGATTGCTACCTTGTTGATTGTAATACCATTGTATGATTGTTGGAAACCCATAAATCTTATTTACTCCAGTATTTGGTGACTTCCTGTGTTTCTAGATGGCTGGCAAAAAACCCTCTCCCTCGGCCAAGGGAAAGGCCAAGGCCTATGTACTTCCGACCCATGCCTCACCTAGGCTAGCAGCACTTAGAGCTTGATCAGCCGCTACTACTTATCTCGAAGCACCGGTTACTCCTGTAGTTCCTGCACCAGCTACAACAAGAAGAATTGCATGGATGTCTGTGAAATATTACTCAATGAGGCTTGCTTATAGGGGTGGCCCCTCCATTGTTACACCAATAACTCACATCCCCACTTAAATCAGCAATGACTCTGAGACAGGGGCCAAACTAGAAGATACCGTCTAGGAGATGGTTGCAATGGACGAAGAACAGGAACAAGATCTCGAAGAGGATCCTGAAGAAGAAGCCAAAGAGGAAGCTGTAGAGGAAGACCAAGAAGAAGAAGGAAATAATAAGATCTATTTTGAAGACTACTTCAAGCTCACCCCATCCAACAGCCCCAATGAAAGCCTCACCGAACCTCCTCCGGCAAACATCTAGGCACATGATCGTTCCCCAATAGCACAGAGGACTGTGCAATTTTCAAGTGTGGGGAGGACATCGTCATAAGCAGCGACACTGAAATAAAAAAGGGTCCAATTTTCAATCCTTATCCAAGACCTTTTATTTACTTTATTATGTCTATATCTAGGATGATTTGTAGATATTTTTGCTTTTATCTCATATGTGAACTCTATATGCTCTACTGTGAATATAACTATTAATATTAGGATTCTAAAACTGTTGATTTCTCTTTTAAGGGACCCCACTTAAAATTTTTTCTAAAAATTATTTTGTGAACTGATTTTATACTTGCATTAAAATAGTCCAATCATAGATTAGAGAAAAGAACACACAAACCAAGAGAGTTTTGAACCGAACATTGAAGTTCCACATCTAAGAACTACCATTTCCTTCTTGTGTTATACTTCCTCTTTTATGATTGCAATTTATGACTTGCCTAATTATTTATGTCCATTAATGTATATATCTGTATATTCATATGATTAAGGCCTTCTTTCTGTATGGCTCACAAACCAAATGGCTTAACCCTTTACAATATCCCTTGGAACCAACTTTGAGCCTTGAAACCCTTTCATTCTGATTTAGCACATTACAAGCCTCAAAAGTGAAAAACCATGATCACACCCTACTTGATCTTTGATTAATCTAGGATTTAGTGGTTATTTGCTTTCGAGAGAAGAAAAGAAAGGCAATCTAGAAAGAAATCTTTTTGAGTGGATAAAAAGGGGGATTTTGAAATTTTTTCTAAAAACATTTGGGATACATGTATGCATACAAAGCAAAATTAGGCATTTGCACAAGTTAGTAAAAAAAACAAAAAGAAGGAGTGACAAAGACAAAAATACAAAAAGAGAGGAGAAAAAGAAATTATATATATTCTCTTAAAAGAAAACTATGTCACTCCAAGTAGCAAAGCTACCCAAAAATAAACTAAGTGCATTTATCATTCAAAAGGAAAGAAGAAAAGTGCATATCATGTAGAGCTTGTGACTCTAGGGTACACATGGGAAAAAGAGTGAAGAACAAAAGGATAGGTGCATTCTAAATTAATCAAAGCATTCAAGCCTCTAGCTCACCTGTCCAAACTAAACTTCTGAACCTTCTCCTTGGCCCCGTTACAACCCTCAAAAGACCTTTTGATGTTATACAGATATATATCTTGATGTTGATTTGCTAGATGAAGGGCAAGTTATGAAAAGCAAGATTGGAAGGGAATCGGGAGCCCTTTTAGCCCGAAACACTTGAGTGAACAGAGCGAATACACGAGTGGTGAAGCTTCTTGATCCTCGATTCTATGACTTGTGACCTTTCATACAGTGTAAGTCAATTATAATCTTGTGAGCTTATTTGATCTGTGGGGTTAGCATTTACTGGAATGCTTTTGCCTGTTTCTTGCACAGTTTTATCTCATTCTAATTTTTGCAGTTTTATTCTCAGCATGACACTTGTGTAGTTTCTCACTAGTTCGATTTACTTGGGCATGAGGACATGCCAATGTTTAAGTGTGGGGAGGTTGATAAACCCATTTTTGATGGATTATTTTATGTTTTGAATTAGCAATTTATCAGCCTCTAATCACTTAAATACTTGTGAAATAACCGAGTTCATGAATAATCGTTCCTTATAACCTTAAGTGTAAACACATGCTATTTTAGCCAAATTTCTGCTATGTATTCACCTGTTTCCTGTTCTGCTCGATGCCTTGATTTGTTTGTTCAAGCGTTTCAGGTTTAAATAGGCTAGCATCAGAACAGAAGTGGCTAAAAAGGGCACAATGAACGAAGAAATCATGAAGAAAAGCTTGGAAGCCAATCCTATCACCAATGCGTACGCATTGAAGGAATGGTGCGTACCCACCCTCCAGCATAGGTGCACACACACCTGAAGCTCAATGTATACACACCCACCAAACTTGCACGAATATCAAAGCTAATGCGTACGCATAAGAAAGGCAGTGCGTACACGTCCGGGCCCTGACAACGCCCATGAATAGAGGAAGACCATACCATCTTGAGAGAGCCCTCATACACCCATTTTCTTTTAGTTTCTTTAAGATTTCCTTTTGTAAGCCACATCGGCCAAACATTTGATTGCTTTTTCATTCATTTAATATACCATTACTCTGTCTGTTTCATTTTTACTTTCTGTTAATATTACTGCCATTACTCTGCCCGTTTATTTTTCTACTACTTTGCTCTCATGTCTTGCTGTTATGCTGCCTGTTTCATTTCTGCCATTATGATTATTGTTAGTAGTGAGTAGTGACCTTGTGTCATGGCCATGGGTTGAAGTGTGCGGATGATCTTAGCTGCTGGTCTCTAAAGGCAACGGATGGGAGGAGCCGGGGTTAGTTTCGAGGCCGTTAACACTACGTCCCTACCAATAACAGGAAGACCTTAACGACGTGGATTTGTTGGGTTATTCGAGTTCACCGAATACCTTGGTCTTACGTTATTGAGTATACCTAGGACCTTCGGATAGGGGCTAATTCCACCACTCGACCATTTGACAGAGTGGCTAATTTCCTTTAAGTGACAGTCCATCCAAACTGGGATTGGTAGTGATAATAAGGACGCACAGTACTTCGATCCATGGCCAAGCACTCTTTAATCATTCTTGCAACCTTATTCTGCCTCTCTACTCTCTGTTCTCGAAACTCAAACTGCTATTATGATATTTTTATTTAAATGCAAAATTTTATATGAATTAACGTTCTAGGGTTATTACAATTTCATCATCTTGATTCATATTAATGACATTTTTAATTCTTTATCTTGAATGCTTCTAACGTTACAAAGTTTATCATTGATGATCTTTTTATCTCTTTTGTCTTTATTTTAAATGACCATTTCATTTAAGTTATACAAAGAATATTTATCTTAGATGCCTCTAGCATTTAAATTACAAAAACAGTGGTAGAAGATAAAAAAATCTCTAAAACATTTATTCTTTATCAACTCTACCACAATTTTTTTCCTTGAGTCTGTCAACCACTCTCTTGATTAAGACCTGTTGTCTTACTCTATATTCCAAACTTGAAAAATCAAGGTATAAAAGTGTTTTTGCACAATCATAATTTAGTTAAGTACATATATATCGAAGTGGTTTATTTAAATTCAACTTTAAACTCGTAGTCGCGCTTCGCGCAGTTTATATAAATTTATTATAGTAACAAAGCAAGCCACATAAATAGCTATTGTCAACCAGGAGGCCTCTCAGGCTATAATACTCCTTAATTGTTTGCTGTGTTTATTTAAGTCAAAAAAAAAAAAAAGCAAGCCACATAAATAAATAAGATTATACACAAAAACAGGCCGAATGGGGACCTCAGAGAACGTACACATTTCAAGGTCGTTTATTTATGTCAAGAGACGCAAATATTAAGTGCTTGATATGATACCCTTGTAAGTACGACGGTCATGCATCTTAATTTATCCACCTGAAATTATCTCAGAAAAAATTTAATGCTAAAGAAGCTTAATAAATTGCTCTTTAGTCCGTCACGGCAAAATTATAAATGTTGCTTCTTAATTTGTACCTAGATTTCAAATGACAAATTTGAATGCGATCTGAAATAATGCGGAGGATATACTATGCTCAATGCTAGTTTCAAGTTTCAACCGTGAAATATTGATACCATGCATTAATCATATGTCTATTGGACCTACAAATTCAGATTACAAGTGTTGGAATCGAAATAGAATAGAATCTAATTATTACACCCAATGACAGGTGTTAAAAACATAAGTTAAAGAAGAACCATACGATTACGAGCTACGACAAACACTTCAGGCCATTTGATTTATGATTTATCAATCTATTAGGCCAAAATAAAATCTAATAGGCCAAAATAAAATATTATTTTCCCGCCTAAAGTTATGACAAAGTAGGATTGTTCAAATTGTTCGACTCCTATACAACAGAAAAAAATATTTTTCGACTGAACACCAATTTGGTCGAAGAAAGTGGGAAGTCGAAGTGTGTGCCCTGGGTTCGATCTTATCCGAACAAGTTCGCTAAAGATCGTGGGCAGTTTCCTTCCTAAGCAAGGCATAGAGGACAGCGTGGGAGTTGAATTTGAGGGATAAGCCAGTATCCTGATCGTGGGGTAACTGTCTGCAAATGTTTTCATCTATAAATAGGCAGGGAAAAACAATCAAAAGGACGATTTTTTTCACAACCACTAAAACTCCTAGCAAGTTCCTAGTCTCCTCAGATGCAACGGAAGCACAATGGAGTGCAAGTGCTGCATGTGAGTAGTCGACAAATACTTTCTTTCATTTTTGCTGTTTTCCTTCATTTTATGTTGTTATTTTGTTTTATCATTTCTTGCTTGTTCCTTCCTTTATATGTCCTTGCTTTTAGTTTGTTTGATATTACTTCTTTTACATTGTCATTTTATTTGGCATTGCTCCAGTTTTGTGTCTCTGTTCATATATTCATTACAATAAAATCATATGAAGCTTAGTTCAGTTTGCCTTGCTTGATTAATTGGAAGAATCCATCTACTAATTAGGAGTTATATCCCGCTCCTCGATCTGAGATCGTGGTACTCAGCTCTTTATTCGACACTGTCGATATATTTGAGCGAAACAAATTGGCACGCCTGGTGGGACCCAATAATCAAGCAAGTTGTGAGTTCGCATGCGAAAGATTCGTTTGCGAAGCGAGAAAGAAATAGTAGTCATGGCGGAAGAAAGGGTTCCTAACTCGTCAACGTCCTCGGACGATTCGGCAGCAACTGATAAGACGCAACCTAGCCCTTCAAGGGCGGCGTCTATGCCACTAAATAACCCTGTGACTACGCCATTTCAGGGAAATGCCAGTAGTTGGGCTCCTAACCAACCACTCATTTTGCAGCAAACTGTCAGTGGATGGGTGCCTACACCCGCCAATGTGTGGATGCCTCCTCAGGTGGCCAGTCAAGGTGCGTGGCTAGAGTTTGGCTTGCCATTTAACTATACGCCCCCGATTGAACCATCACAGAGGAGTCAAGGAGGGTTTGTGATTAGGAATAATCCGGTTTACACTAATCCAACTCCTAGTACCCAGCACATTCCACAAGGTTGATATCCTCCCCATTCGCAAGGAGGTAATTACGGATATTCGAATAATCCACAACCCTCTTTCGGGGCCTATGGGGTTGGAGGAACACCTCCTAATTTTGGGACGTACAATCCACAAGTCATGTATAGTAGCCCTCAGTCCTCTTTGAATCCCACTAGCACTCCAGCCTTCCAGTCTACGCAGGCTGCAACGATGCCACCTCAGGTGGTATCGACGGGAAACAATAGGTCAATTTTCCCAGAAATGTTCAGGCAAGTGCCAGCTAATTCTGGTCCTGTTAACAACACAGTTGAGTCTTTAGCTATTTTTAGACAACAGATTGAGGAAAGCCATCACGATTTAGTGAATTTGCTAACTCAACAAATGGAATCAGTGTTAACACCCATGATAGAAAATAACAATGCCAGAATAGATCAAGTGGCACAACAAGTAAATGAACTAGCAGAAAACTTTAATCCTCAATCTCCTAGACAACAAATGTACAACCATAGAAACCCGCCAGCAATCTTAGCAAGAGGCGATCCTATGAACAGAGCCCAAGCGGCGAATGTTGCTCAGGCATATGGGAACAATATTACCCAAGCCATTGAACAAATATTAAATAGAGCAGGGTTTAACCTAGGAATAACTAACCAGCCCTACTTTGTGTCACCGTTCCCAAATTTTGTTCGACAAGCTGAACTCCCTAGGGGGCTCAAAGTGCCTAAGTTAATCACCAAGTTCTCAAGAGAGAATGGTGAATCGACAATCGAGCATATAGCCCGCTATACTGTCGAAATAGGAGAGTTAGGAAATGACGAGTATTTGAAGATGAAGTACTTCCCGTCGTCTCTGATGAAAAATGCTTTTACTTGGTTTTCAAACTTGCAACCTAATTCGATTCAGAACTGGGCATAATTAGAGCGTAGCTTCCACGATCAGTTCTTTAGAGGTGAGCTGAAAGTGACTCTCTCTGACCTATTCACGGTAAAAAAGAGAAGAAGAAGAATCGATTGATGATTATCTAATTCGCTTTAAAAATATGAGGAATAAATGTTACACTCCTGTTCCCGAACCAGAGGTAGTTAAGATGGCCATAAATGGTCTGAACTTCAATATTCGGAAGAAATTGGTGAATCAGCAATTCCTTGATTTGGCCCAGTTGGCTGAGAAAGTCACACAAATTGAGAAATTGAATAAGGAAAAAGAAGAATTAGAGTCGAACAAAAAGAGAACTTTGTTTGGTAAGAAAGTGTCTTATTTAGAAAGTTTAACTGAAGAAGAATCAAACTCTGAGTCTGATTTTGTAGCTGAATTAAAGGATGGACCACCATACGTGTGTCGAAACTTTAATCCGGCAAAAGACAAGGCGCATTTTGTAGGAGGAAAGCCTTATTCTTTTGATTTAACAAAAGCAGAGCAAATATTTAATGTTCTCCTAAAAGATAAATAGTTAGTCCTTCCTGAAGGAAAGCGTATGCCGTCTGTAGCTGAACTTAGGAATAAACGATTTTCTAAATTCCATCAAACCTCTGGACATTATACTAACAATTGCGTTCATTTCATGGATTTGGTTCAGAAAGTAATTGAGGATGGAAGGCTGAAGTTCACTGAAAAGACAGAGATGAAGATGGATGCAGACCTATTCCAAGTCACATCCAATTTCGCTGAAATGGATGATATGTTTGCTGTCTTTGTAAACATGGCTATGGTTGAACCTTTGTCAGAAGAAGAGGCATTCGACCTTGACATGTTTGAAGCTGAGAGATCGATATACCCTAAAGCTGGTGAAGATCTATTGGATTTCTTGCTCAGGCAAAGGGAAAGAGAAGGTAATGTTGCTGTCTGCCCGAGATGCAGTGCTCTGTTTGATTTATCAGCAGCCAAAGCTTATGAGTCCTATAAGAAGAGCAAAGAAAGAATGATTCAGGAGAAAGAAAAGCAAGCCATGCTATTAAGGAACCCTATGGCAAGGGATGCTAGTCAGAAAATAAAGGGACAGGATCCACCTGTTCGACAGCAAATGAGAACGGTAGTAATGGTTGATGGAAAACCCCAAGGATTCTCAAGCAAGACCCGTGTTCCTCCTAGCAACGTGTCTCATAACAAATGGGTGCAAAACAATGCACCTAACTTTTCCCGACACTCCCATGTAGCCTGGAAACCAAAGGGGCAAGCTGATTACAGCCCCGGTCGAGAGGCCATCAGAAGGGAGTCAATTCTTAGAGAGGTTTCCCATCGAAGAGAGGAGGTAGCTTCAGAGGACGATCTCGCAGAGCAAATACAAGAGCTCCCTTCATTCCAAGATCTGTGGCTCAGCCAGAGCCATTCATTGAGGCAATGGATGCAAGGATGGAAGGCCCCTACCCTGAATTGGCTCGTGAAAAGTCGACAGAACCACAAGGGGTTCCCCAAATTGACTCCAAGGGGGCGATGATAGCAAGATCTGACCGCTTTAGCAGGAAAGTGGGCAGCAGTAAAATGCCGAATAAGATATCCGATACTGAAAGTCCAATGAAATCTTCTAAGGACAACGAGGAAAGAAAACAACCAGCAAAGAATACTCAATCACCAGCTAAGATTGAGTCCCTGGACAAGGGTGGAAAGCAATCCTCGGTGCAACTCTCGGAAGAAGGAGAAACTGACTCGCTCGGTACCATATTCGATGACGAATTGGATGCCATGTTTGGAGAAAATGGCTTTGGTTTTTGTGGGACAGTTTCAGTATTACCTTTTGACTTCCAGGGGAATCCGGAGCAACCTTGGATTTGTCTAGAAGGCGACTGTGACGATATTATCCCTGGTGACGAATGTAAATTCGTGGAAGATGGACTGATCAAAGAAGGTTTGTTTGAGAGACCAGATGAAATCACGAAGGGACACCTTCGACCTCTACACATAAAGGCTAAAGTAGAAGGGCTAGTGATTAACAGGATCCTGATAGATGGCGGTGCTGCAATCAACCTGTTGCCCGAGAGCATGCTCCCATTGTTCCATAAGATAGTTGAAGACTTTATTAAGACTAACCACGCGGTGATTGGTTTTAATGGGAAGTCTATTAATGCACTGGGAATGATTCCTTTGAGGGTAAAAGTAGGAAGCGTCGAGAGGCCCACCGTGTTTATAGTGGTTCCTACCAAAGCCACTTTTAACATGCTTCTAGGATGAGACTGGATCCATGGAGTCGGGGCAATTCCTTCCACACTCCACCAGAAGTTAGTGTTGTGGGATGAAGACGGGAGGATTAAAGAGATTGAAGTAGACGATAGCCCTTGCTACGTCGATCAGATAAATGTTAATTTCAAGGAACATCATGCCAGCGTCAAGCCATTGGAAATTAACATGAGCACCTTTGACCCATCCCTCATCAAAGGATCCTATGTTGGAACCTACGGCATGAAATTGGTTCCAAAGGCCAAGGAGAGCTTGGCCGAATCATCAACTTGATGGATTGGTCGAGCCATTGGGCTCGGCTCTCGGCCTACATGGCTGAGAGGAAGGAGTGCACAGGGGAACATGCACTAGACTGTATATGTGACCTGGATCCTCTTGGATTCGAAAGGTCAGATTTATTTTCTGAAGATTTGCATAATAAGCGAGTCGAAGTACAAGACCCTCTTGACGAAGTCGAAATCGGAGGAAAGGGTCGGATCACTTATGTAGGTCCATTAATGAGCCCCATGTTTAGGGAAAACTTGATCAAGGTGTTGGAGGAATTCCAAGACTGTTTTGCTTGGGACTATGATGAGATGCCTGGTCTAGACCGAGGACTTGTGGAACATAGGTTGCCTTTGACCCCAGGTTCTCGACCAGTGAAGCAGGCACCAAGACGATTTGCCCCAAAAGTCATGGTGAAGATTAAAGAGGAAATCGAGCGCCTTCTTAAAGCCGGGTTTATACGAACCACCAGGTATGTCGATCAGATTTCAAATATAGTCTCCGTACTTAAGAAAATGGCAAATTTTGAGAGTGTGCATTGATTTCAGGGACTTAAATAAAGCCACGCCTAAAGATGAGTATCATATGCCTGTTGCAGAAATGCTGATCGACTCCGCATCAGGAAGCGAAATTTTGAGCTTCATGGACGGCTATTCCGGGTATAACCAGATCTCATAGCCCAAGAAGATGTGTCGAAAATAGCCTTTCGATGCCCCGGAGCAATAGGAACTTATGAATGGGTGGTTATGCCATTCGGATTAAAGAATGCCGGAGCTACTTATCAAAGGGCGATGAATTCCATTTTTCACAATTTCATCAGTAATTTTATTGAAGTTTACATCGATGATGTAGTTGTCAAATCTGAATCGAAAGATTTTCATATTGAACATTTAAAGACAGCTTACCAACGGATGAGAAGCCATAAACTTAAGATGAATCCGTTGAAATGTGCGTTTGGTGTGACCGCAGGAAACTTTCTAGGCTTCATCGTTCAAAAGAAAGGCATGGCCATAGACTCGAACAAATGCAAGGCGGTGATGGATTCCTCACCCCCAAGGAATAAGAAGGAACTCCAATCTTTCCTTGGTAAAGTCAATTTCCTTCGATGTTTCATTTCAAACTTAGCTGGAAAAATGAAAATATTTACTTCTTTGTTGAAATTGAAACAGGGGGAACAATTTACGTGGGAGAAAGAGAACCAGGAAGCATTCGACACCATTAAGACGTATTTGACTTCACCTCCGATTCTGACTCCGATTCGACAAGGACAACAACTTAAGCTATACATAGCTGCATCAAAAACCACTCTTGGGAGCATGTTGGCTCAACAAGATGAAGATGGAAACGAAAGAATAGTTTACTACCTTAGCAGAACAATGATTGATGTAGAGACTAGGTATACCCCAGTCGAAAAGCTTTGCTTGTCTTTGTATTTCTCTTGTATGAAACTCAAAAGTTATTTAATTGGGAGAAACATCTATGTTATTTCAAAATTTGATGTTATCAAATACATGCTTTCCTATCCCATTTTAAGAGGTCGAGTCAGAAAGTGGATGCTCGGTTTGATTGAGTTTTCGTTATTTTATGTCCCCGCTAAAGCCGTCAAGGGGTAAGTACTGGCAGACTTCTTGGCCGACCATCCCTGTGTGGAAATCGAACCCAAAGACGAGCCCGTGAACAAAGAAGTAATTGTTAGGTATTTCGAGTTACCAACATGGAAAATGTTTTTCGACAACTCAAGCCACCGGCATGGGGAAGGGATTGGAATTTTGCTAGTATCTCATGAAGGAATCCCGATGAAATTTCGTTTTTGACTCCACAACCAGATTTCTAACAACGAAGCCGAGTACGAAGCCTTGATAACAGGTTTAGAAATTTTGAGACCACGAGGAGTCAGAAACATCGAAGTCGTGGGAGATTCTCAATTAGTGTTAAGGCAGTTAGCTAGAACCCACAGAGTGGTGAGTGAAAACCTTCTAAAGTATTTTGCACTAATAGCCCGTATACTCGCAGAATTCGATTTTGTCATTCTGCGACACGTACCACGAGAATGCAACCAAGAAGCTAATGAGCTAGCTCAAATGGCTTCAGGATATAGGTTTTCACCACACTTGATTAGCAAGTTGGGAGAAATATGCGAAACTCTACCTCCTATAGATCAAAGAGGAGTTCTTTGCTCAGATACTGTCGATAACAATGATTGGAGAACTCCAATTATTAAATATATTCAGAACCCTAATTCAAACCCAAATAGGAGGGTTAAATATTGGGCTCGACACTACTTGGTCATATCAGGCAAATTGTTCAAAAAAGGCGTCGATGGAACCATACTTAATGCCTGGGGGCATCTCAAGCCTCTCTAGCTATGGCAGAAGTCCACGAAGGAATATGTGGTGCCCACCAAGTTGGCTGCAAAATGAAATGGACCCTCCTAAGGAGGCTGTTATTCTGGCCATCCATGCTTAAAGATTGCATAGAATATGCGAAGAAGTGTGACCAATCTCAACGGCATGCCAACATTCAGCACATGCCTGCAAATGATTTATACGCCATAGTAAAGCCCTGGCCTTTCAGAGGATGGGCCCTTGATCTAATAGGAATGATCCACCCACCTTCATCGAAAGGCCATAAGTTCATTCTTGTTGCTGTAGATTATTTTACCAAATGGGTAGAAGCTGTACCCATGAAAGAAGTTACTCAAGCTAAAGTAATTAATTTCATTGAGGAATCGATTGTGCATAGGTATGGTATCCCTCAAAGTCTGAGGACAGATCAAGGTACTATGTTTACAGGACGAAGTGTCGTCACTTATATGCAATCAAGGCACATCAAGTTGCTTCGTTCGACGCCATATTGTGCTCAAGCTAATAGACAAGTCGAAGCAGTCAATAAAACTATAATTGGTCACATCAAAAGGCATGTGGGTCGACAGTCCAGAAATTGGCATGATACTCTTAGCCAGGGTTTATGGGCTTACAGATGTTCCCCAAAAGAGTCGACAGGCGCCACCCCTTACGAGTTAGTATTTGGCCATCGTGTCGTGTTACCTTTGGAAATTAATTTGCAAACTCTAAGGGTAGCCAGGCAAAATGATTTGCCTATTGATCAATATTGGTCGAGTATGCTCGACGAATTAAATGATTTAGATCACGTTCGGCTTCAGGCATTAGACAAGATGATCCTTTAGAAAGAATCATTAGCTAGAATTTACAATCGAAAAGTAAAGAGAAAAAACTTCTTAGTTAATGACCTTGTTTTAAAGCTTGTATTACCACCTGAAAGATCGAAAGGAAAATGGGCCCCATTATGGGAAGGTCCTTTCTAGATAACTAAAGTTTTCGATGGAAACGCGTATGCGTTAAAGGAAAGTGCGACGGGCAGGAACGCATGTATTATAAATGGCAAGTATCTCAAAAAGTACTATACTTAAAAAAGAAACGAAAATTACAAATCAAATAAAGTGCCCTAATGACAACTTCAGGCGGGTACAGAGTTGGTCAAAAGCTTCAACCTTTTTCTCAGCGGCATTATAAGATGCGCAAGCCCCTCCCATATTAGTTTCTCCCTTGGAGGCCGCGGAAGCTAAAGATGCTTTGTTCCCTTCATAGCGTTTTAATTTGTCCGACAGATCATCATTGGCAGACCTGATATTCGCCAAACCTTCTTTAACAGCCGCAAGCTCATCCTCCAAAGCTTCAATCCGGGCGACCGCTTCTTGTTCCGATTTTTTGCCTTGTTCTAAAACTTGGGAAATTTGCAAAGTGACTTCTGAACAGTTGACTGCCCTTCGACACAACAACTTCCAGCCATCGACAACAGCATCCAACTCTTTTTTTCGGTCTGCCAAAGCAAGAAGATTGGAGGAATAAAGCCCAAAGACGAAATCCCCGAACTGGTGGATAAGGTCAGCCTCCGAAACTGACAGTTCATCATCAAGCGCATTAATGGCACTAATCAGGTCAGCTTTCAGTTTGTCATTAGTGGCAAGATCTTCCAAAGGGAATCCTAAGAGTGATATGATTCTTGCAGCAATTTTTGACAGCGTTGCAGGTATTGGAGGGACATTTCTCGCAGCTTCTGGTTCAACAATTTCTTTCAAACCAACACCTCCACCCAAAGGGACCTTCCCTCCTGATGAATAGACTTGTTTAGCTTGAGCAAGAAAAAGATCCAAACTCTGCTCTTGGGGCTCAAAGCAGGCACGTTCAGTCGGCAAAGGTGCTTCGGCTTCAAGAGCTGGGGTTGTAAATAGGGCCTACGGAGGAATTTCTTCCCCCTCTGCATCTTCTTCATTTGCGTCGATAGGGGAAGATTCCTCGTTAAAAAAAGGATTCCTGGCTTGCCTAGGCTGTAGAAGAGAAAAATGCAGGTCAGAGAACATAAAATACAGAGCGAAATGAGAAAGGAACGTCATAGTTCAGTTATCCCTTACCCTCAGAACTCGGGTAATGGCAGGTGTGTGCGAGGTCTCTCCAATTCTCAAAGCTTTGTTCAAAGGTAGACCCCTCGAATAACCTCGAATGCTCCTCTTCCTCGACCTTGAAGCTATAGCTTTCCCTCGACCCTGTTGTCGATCCGGAGTCAGAGATGGAGTTTTGTCTACACAAAGAAGGATGTCAAGATTAATACACATGGTTTATAAAATAGGGAATAAATGCTAATGAATACGACATTTACCTTTGGTTTTTGTCGGAAGCTTCATGTTGGAAAATCCCTGGCCAATGTGCCTAGTATGAGTGGTGAAGTATTTCGACCACCAAGTTACAAAAGATTGAGTGCACTGCCAACACCTGGCAATCTCAGGGAAGGATTGGCGATTGAATTATTCCTCCATCCTCTCATGATTACGGTCCAAGAGCTGTTCGAGCTTCCCAAGATCATCCACTTCATAATGCACCAATTGATCATCGGTGTCTGGGAGAATAGGAGCAGGCAAAGCTTGAGCAAGCCCGAATTGACGGGCCACAAATTGTGGAGAGTAGGATACCACTTTGCTTTTCAAAGCAACGTTGGACTCTCCCGGCAGTCCAACCAGCAGAAGTTGGGCAGTCAAGATCATCGACCAATACTCATCAAGAATAGCTTGAATCGACGGATCAGGATCAGTAAAGGAATTCACGAAAGGAAGTACGTTCTCCTTCCCGGTTAGAGGATAAGTGAGGTTGTTTTCGCCTTCATCAGAATCGATGTTCATAAAGAGGGTGAGAAAATGTATGAAAGCTTCGCCCCTCCGAAGGCCACTGGGTTTAGGCCATGTTAGGCGGGCTAGCCTAATTCCGCAAGTCGAGGGCTCATCTAAATCGTCCACTTGATCCCTTGGAACCATAATCGACTCAAAACCGTCCTTCAGCCAAAGATTTACAACCAAGAGTGGTCCAAAGGGATTAAGTCTTTTTTCGCCAACTCTGATCTCACTCACCACAATCGAAAGACTTTCGTCGAGTTGAGGTAAGATAAGCTGGGCTAGGTTGACATATTTCTTCCCATGCAGAAGAACGACCAAAGTCAAATAGTTGTGCTTTTGCATAATGATCGACTTTGTGCAAAACACAAAGGAATTCAGCCAAACAAAAAGAAAGGCTATATGTTCCAGCTCGGTGATTGGCTCATTCTCCTTCCCCATGTTGTTTTGAATGAACTTGAAAGCAGTTACCCCGCTGTAATCCAGAGGATATTTAGCATCACTAATTTCGGGCACGGAGAGCCAGCACTAACGGCCTCAGCATTAGCTGGAAGCCCCGTGAAGGCATAAACCTCCAAAAGGGTCGGACCCATCATTCTGTAAGGAAAGTGAAAGTTGTTGGTGGCGGGACACCAGAAATACAAACATGCCAATAGCATAGGGGCAACGTAGGAAAGATCTTTGCATGCAAGTTGAAGAGCTTGAGTTAAACCTAGGGTTTCCCACTGCTCCCCATAAACGGGCGCTAACCTTTGCATCCAAGCACGAAAAACAAGAATGGATTCTTTCGGAGGGGCTGTTCTGAGAATCCTTCTGGAAAAATAAGATGCATCAACATCTTTTTCCCCAAAGATCAGGGGAAGATGATCAGGAACGGAAGGAAAAGATTTCATCGAGCTAGCCTTTCTTGGAACAAGGATTGGCCCCAAGAAAGAAAAGACCCTTGAATCAATGGTGAATGGGAGAAATACTTGTTTTTGCCAAATAGAAGAGGATTCAGTGCGAGGATCAGGAGCTCGAAGACCTTCCTTACGAAGAATGAATGAACTTTCGGAAGCTACCAGGATCGGAGCATCGTCTGTGGTGGGGGATTCTAGCCGAAGATTAGGTGAAGGAGCTCTCCCCTGAGATGCTGAGGAATCCCTTTCTGGGTAGGACTCGCTGGAGCTATGAGGAGAAGAATAAGAGGGAGCCATTAAAGCGATGAGTTCTTTTCAAGATTATGAAGAGTTTTTTCTCTGAAGTTATGAGAACGACTTTTGAGAATAGGGAAAGGGATGAGCCTCTATCCTTTTATAGAGGAATAAATAACCAAACCGGTGAGTTTCATGGACAGAGAGTCGTTCCAAATTATTCGCTTTCTCCACCTTTTCAAATTCTTTTCCAAATTTAAAATTTTCGAATTTGAAATTTGGTGGGAATTATATCTTTTACCATATTTGGTAAAAATATTATTAAATGCGAAGGGACTTATTGAAGAAATATTTCGATTCCTGTCCCTCATGTTTCTACTGTCCGACAAAAAGATAAGATGGTCGAATATAAGACAAAATTGAGATCATAAGGAAAGTCCAAACTGAAATTGAAAAAGGGGGAGCATCTTATAGCCAAGCATCTTATTGTCAAGCATGAAATAAAGTACGATTGTTCAAAGCAATAAATAATTGTCAAATTACAAATGTTAATTCAAAAAAGATCTAACGGCTACTTAAGTTCCTCTTGACGTTTGTTCAGTCGGGAAGATGTTTCGACTGCCTGCTTATGCCTAGCCTCTGCTTCTTCTACAGTCTTAACGGCTGCAGCATGCTTTGAAGTACTTGAAGCTCTTTTTTGCTCAATACCCAATAGGGTATTCTTCAAATTGTAATTGGTGGCCTTGATCTTTGCCAGCCCGACCATAGTTTTAGACAGATTTTGTTTGGCCAGCAATAGCTCTTTTTCAAGCTCTTCAACACGCAAGCGTTGTGTTTCTTCTAACAATCTCGCCTCTTGTTCTTTGATGATCCCCGTGTCGACTAAGGGTTTAACCTTTGAGAAAGCGGCACCATATTTAGTCATGTCTTTCTTATGCTTCGACAAGTCATCCCTCGCTGCCTGAAGATTTGCCGAACTCAACTCTAGAAGAACATTGATGTTGTAAAGATTTTCTATAAAACTCTCTAATGAGGAGGCCTCAGAGTTAGCATGTTGGTTAAGAAAAGTGGTGGCTTCTAGGAATTGAGATTTGATTTCAGCACTTGCAACGATTTCTTCAAGAGAGTGGTTTAGGCACCCCAGCACTCTATTTACTTTTTCGACTATAATAGCACGATCAAAAGTGCTCTGTCGAGGTAAATGCTGAGGAGTTTGGCCATCGCCGGAAGGAAAAGGTTTTTCGGTTTCCAATTCCCCGCTTGAGACAACAGGTACCGCAGTAAGAAAAACCTCTTGTGCCTCTGATAGAATTGAGTCGAGATTGAACTCATCATCCGCAAAGTCCAAGTCACCAGCATCAGGCGTGGGCACAACGAAAGGACCTTCCTCGTCGATCGTGTTTTCTTTGATTGGAGAAATAAGTGGCACTTCTGGCTTGAAGAGAGCCAAATCTGAGGAACTGACTACCATGATTGATGTGTTCGTAGGGCAAGAAGTGGACACCAAGACTGGAATAGTCTCCCGACCCAATGGGGTGTATTCAATCTGCGATATAAATCAACACGGATGTTAAAATGACCACATTTATGATTACTGGATAATAAATGATAAGAAAGGTCATCAAGTATACCCGCGTTGATCCTGTTGAGGCTTGTGAGCTGGATACGCCTACTAGGCCAGCAGATACGGATCTATTGAACATGGCAGGATTGGATAAAATCACTCTGGCTCTTTCCAAATTGGATTGAGTTGTCGGTTTAGGCATGCCTATTACTTGCTCCTCTGAAGGTTTCCCCGACACTTCAGTTTTCTTCGACTGCAAAGCAAGATTGGTCAGAAACATGCAAGAGGCATATCATGAAGAAGGAAAGATTGACTTGTACCTTTTTCTGAGGCTATGACGTACGAGCCATTTTGGCAACAGGACCTTCAGCATCGGACGCACGTTCGACGGCATTCCACTTTCTAGATGTAAGCGTCGCTGTGCTTGAAGATTTTGCTTGAGTACTCCCTTTTTTCTCTTTCTTCTTTTTGGGAGAACGTTCAGCGTCCGAAACCCAATCTTCGGTAGGCTTGGTGGGTTCGGAAGCCGTTCCTTTTATAGCAATAGGTTTGCCCACTGATGACAGGAAAAGGGAATCAGTTAATTGGCTAACTAGGAAAACGCATCATAATAAAAGTAATACCTGGTGGGAATCTTTCTATCCTGGTGAAGCCCGAGACTAGGTGATGTGTTTCTCGACACCACTCATACGGAGATGAGGTTACTCCACAAAGATGGAGCATGTGGATTGGTAATGTAATCTCGACTAAGTATGCCCTTTTCAGGATCAGGTAGCCGGTCGGCGATACCGAATTGGACATTTGGAAAATGAGGGTATTTAAATGGTTTTACAAAACGTTCTAAGCGAGCTAAAGGATGATCTGTTTAGTTTTTAAATAATTTCTAAAACATCGATCCTCATGAGCGCTCTTTTTCCTTTTCCAAACGTCCAATGCGCTATAAAAAGTTGACCTGAGCCACATTACATTCCATTTCACCTTATAAAATTTTTCAAAAGAAAGAATCTCATTAATATGAGTACCTTTGGTATTCTTCGACACAAGAGCACTTTGCACAATGGAAGCAAGGTTCAAATTAGTCAGAGCTTGTTCTAGAGATGGACAATGGCTGATAAAATAACTCGACCACCTATCGTCGAAAGATTGTGTGGAATAACAACAACGAGTAAGACCAGGCACTCAACGGTATCCTCTGACCCTCTCCTCAGTTAGACTAATGGCATCATCAAACTCTGCCGTGTTGCTTATCTCATATTTAACTAACGGTTCAGCAGGGTTAAAGTAGATGGGAAATGGCAAAGCTTGGGCAAAGCCAAATTGTCGAGCTACGAACTGTGGAGAGTACAAGTTGAGTTTCTATCTCATCTCCAAAGTTCCGTCACCAGGTGCCCCTACCCTCAGTTTTTGGGGAACTAAGGAATAAGCCCACATTTCATCTCCAGCTTGCTGGTCTAGTGGGTAGTCTAAGGTGTCAAAACAAGGGGCAGATGGCAGAGGAAGACTTATGAAAGGAAATAAGTCAAAAGTCTCATCATCAACATCATTTTTTAGGTCAAAAAACCAAGACAGATACAAACAGAAGGACTCTAAGCTGTAACGAGACGAGGGTTTCTGCAAGCAGGTCAGTTGAATCCTATTTACAGCTTTCTTAGGCAATGCATCCACAACTAGCGGGATGCGAGGACAGAAGATGGCTTTTAACCATAGATCAACTACCCAAAGAGGCCTGAACAGATTTAAGGAGTTATCTCCTACCCGGATAGTCACGACAACAAGGGTGAGAGCTTCATACAATTGACCAGGATTAAGTTGGCTAGTGAAAGATACTTTCCCTTATGTAGCATGGCAGCTAGTGTCCTATAATTTTTCTTGTGCATGCATATGGACTTTGGGCAGAAAACGAAAGCGTTTAACCAACAAAGAAGAAACGATGTGTGTTCGACATCAGAGACAGGGGTAGCGTCAGCCCCTTTATTCTTTTTGATAAAGTTGGTATAAGAAGTTTCCGAAAAATAAATACCAATAGAGTCTCCAATATTGAACTCATTGTTCCATGAAATAGCGTCCCCGTTGGATGGCAGCCCCCCGGCGTCATCATCCCACACGGAAAATGAAAGGTATTGGTAATAGGCGACCAGAACTAAAGGCTGGCGCCCAATAAGGGTTGGTGGTAAGAAAGATCACAGCAAGCTTGTTGTAAGGCTTGGTTAATACCGGTGTTGACCCATACTTGCCTATAAACAGGTCTAAGCCTTGCTTTCCATTTTGAGAAAGGGCCCTAGCCTCTTGTTGAGGTCCTATTCGAAACACCCTAGCCTTAAAATAATCCGTTTTTACGTCTTTGCAGAAAACTAGAGGGAGATGTTCGACGGTCGAAGGGAAAGAATGTGAAATTGAATCTAGCTCCTCTTTGGTGGCAATAGGACCTAAAAAAGCATGCAAAGTGTTGTCTACTTTAAAGGGGAGTAGTACCTAGCTTAGCCATAACTTTGAGGTCACGATTGAAGGTTCTGGTGCCTTCAGGAAGCCATCCTTAGTAAGGGGGACCGTCGATTCCACTACTAGAAGCTCGGGGGGAATAGAGGCGGTTTCTTTTCCAGATGGCTTCTCTTTCTTCTTCTTCTTTTTTCCTTTTTCCTTGGAAGAAGTAGGAGGTGAAAGGTTAGTGGCCATGGTTGAGGGAGGCATGGCGTTTTCGGAAGCAGATGGCACCGCAGATTGAGACAAGGTTTCTTCCTGGGTTGGTTGCAAGGATGAGTCAGGCTGCGAAATCTCCGGAGTGGTCTTTGTATGAGAAGAGGCTGGTGACGCCATTGATGAAACTCGGTGGGGGTGCCTTGTTTTTGAAAGGATTGAAGACGCTGGAAAGTTTTCAAAGGATGATGGCACAATTTAAGTGAAGAAGGAGGATAGTTTCTTATCACCTTTTTATAAAGGCTTGACAAACGCCGTTGAGCAGAAGGAGATATTGGGGCGTTTCGATTGGAAGAGACGTAACGTCTTTTCAAAAAATTCAAGAATTTATTAAAACTTGAAAAATTATAAAAATAATAATAATTCAAGTTTTAAAGGGGCAATTTGTTAGGCCAAAATAAAATATTATTTTCCCGCCTAAAGTTATGACAGGGTAGGATTGTTCAAATTGTTCAACTCCTATACAAAAGAAAAAAATTATTTTTCTACTGAACACCAATTTGGTCGAAGAAAGTGGGTAGTCGAAGTGTGTGCCCTGGGTTCGATCTTATCCGAACAAGTTCGCTAAAGATCGTGGCAGTTTTCTTCCTAAGCAAGGCATAGAGGACAACGTGAGAGCTGAATTTGAGGGATAAGCTAGCATCCTAATCGTGGAGTAACTGTCTGCAAATGTTTTCATCTATAAATAGACAGGGGAAAACAATCAAAAGGACGATTTTTTCACAACCACTAAAGATCCTAGCAAGTTCCTAGTCTCCTCAGACGTAACGGAAGAACAATGGAGTGCAAGTGTTGCATGTGAGTAGTCGACAAATACTTTCTTTCATTTTTGCTGTTTTCCTTCATTTTATGTTGTTATTTTCTTTTATCATTTCTTCTTGCTTGTTCCTTCCTTTATATGTCCTTGCTTGTTGTTTATTTGATATTACTTCTTTTACATTGTCATTTTATTTGGCATTGCTCCAGTTTTGTGTCTCTGTTCATATATTCATTACAATAAAATCATATGAAGCTTAGTTCAGTTTGCCTTGTTTGATTAATTGGAAGAATCCATCTACTAATTAGGAGTTGTATCCCGCTCCTCGATCTGATATCGTGGTACTCAGCTCTTTATTCGACACTGTCGATAAATTTGAGCGAAACACAATCAAAGCCATCATCATAAGACATTAAATTGGGTGCACGCCAAGTCGCCAGCTGGTTCAAGCGACAGTGTGGTGTTGTTCTCTGGATCCATTGACATCTTTTTTTTTGGGGTAAGATGCAGCTAATAGTTGGGACTAAGGGCATACAAATAACACAGTAAAAGAGATTATTAAATTTGTCCAAAAAAAGAGATTATTAAATAGAATTGAGATTATATCACTCTAAAATAAAGCGAAATCTCAAATAAATACAAGGGGCAAAGCCCTCTACGAGTATCACATCCATGGCTACTTATTGACTTGAATGTCTAAATTTTTTGCAAGTACACTCTCACTTCGGTCGAAATTACAACTCGGAGTAAGGAGATGTGTCGCAGTCTCGTGTTCCAATCCAATAAATTCTTGTTTGATTACCACGACTGGTAATCCTACTAATGTTGTTGTTGATTATCAGAAAAGGGGTATGCAAAAGCTTCTTCGAATATTTGGATCCTTTCTTCCCGATTTACCTCCTTCACCAGGTTGTTTTCTACAGGGTGCCCAATGACAGAAGAAAATAATTATTTTGAATTTCGCTAATTGAAAATCCCCATAAACGACTCCAATGTTTAGCAGTAAGGGGGTTTATCTTCAAGGTTGATGAAGACTTCCAATAAATAATAATCCACAAGCGAGATGAGGAGTGGTACTTACAAGAGACTCTCACGATCAATTAAGTCATTGCTCATCCCAAAATATCATGATTAGGGAAAATTGTTGGGAATTTTGCATATAGAAAAGATGACAAGAATTTAATATAAAAGTTTTAAGGTACCATTACATCGATTTTTTTAGAGAGATATTTGTCCTACACTTAGTTATTAGGGTTGATAATAAAACTATTTCAAAGATACAATGAAAGTTATGAACTTTTTACTTAGCAACCATAAAAAAAAAATTATTCTCTTGAACAAGAAAAATTAGAAGCACATTAGTGCGTACACGAGGACTATATATGTGTTGAATCAAACGAATTTGAACAATCACGTACTGCAGCAACACGCTCAACCGTTGTGACTTTCCACAACATGCACTCCAATCCCAATGTTCATATATGACCGATTTAAACAAAAATAACTCTACGAGTGTACATAAATTTTTATCCATAAATCAACCATAACAATTATATACTAATTTATTTTAATTTTTAATTGTTTATTATGCTATTTTTTAGGAATTATGTCTATGTGGATGTGGAATTTTAATTTAATAATATATGAATAAAGATTTTTAACCCCTCACTTATTTTTGTGATAGCCCGTATTGAGAGAAATGTGCTACTTTTTTTTTAACTGTTTTGTATTTAAATGTTTAATTTGAATATTTATTTTTTCTTATATAATATTTCTTTGAATGAAGTTATTTTTAAATTTAAAATTATCATTTTTTTTTTTCATAATCTCATCTAAATCTCTTTATTTTACTTTCTTTATCATTCTCTTTTTTATGAATTTTTTCTTTTTTTTTTATTTTTTTTGTTTGTCATATCTCTCTTGTTTAATCTATATCTACTCAAATCATGATGGAAACAATGGGTTCAAGGAAGATTCATCCTCATTTATTTCTTCCTTTCTCCGTGTTGGTTAAGATAGTAATGTAAGCTTTCTTACCTTTTTTTTTTTTTAGGTTTTATTTTTTAGCTTTTATACCTTATATTTAAAATGTGTTCATAATTTATTTTGTATGCAATTATATTATTTTAGATGTATTTTGATGATTTGGATTATAAAAAAAACTATAAATTTTAGATGTGCTCTTAATTTATTTTGTTTATAATTATGTTATTTTGAATGTGTCATAAAAATTTTAAAAACTATTAAAACTATATTAAACACATCTAAAATAATATAATAGAATATAAAATACTTTTTAAACACATTTAAAATAATCTTATATATACTTATGATGCATTCCAATTCAACATCTACGCAAATCAAAAGACGTTTTTGTTTCAGTTTTTATTTTGTATTTTTTAATTTCAAACTTGTGATTTTAATTTTTAAATTAATGTAACCGATGTTTAAAATTTTTGAATTAGCTATTTTATAGCTATTTTAAATATTGAAGAGAGAATATACAGGACATTAAATCTTTAAGAGTATTATTTGCAATTATATATTTAAATTATTTTGAATTTTAAAATATATGGCTGAGTTATGGAAAGTTTTTTACGGATATCTAGTCGCACCGTTCAAACAATTGCTCGTGAACGCTTAATAAATCGTTTTCTACTTTATTAATATTAATAAAGGTAAAAGAAAAATGATTGGGAGGCCTAAAACTTAAGTCTAATTATCAACCTAATTCTATTTAGAGAAACATTTACATTTTTAATATTTTTTAAAAACAACATTTATGATTGAATTCTTTACCCTTTTAGATATTAGGCCTATAATTAGGCTTAAGTTTAAGTGTAACGACCCAACTTTTAGTGTGTCATAACTGTTACTAATAGCCAGGTTGCTACATAACTATTATAAATATATACAAGCCTGTCGTCGTTTACAGAATATTGAATTCGATAAGTTAAATATGACGTCCTATATA
>JASCZI010060831.1:0-10463 GCA_036250425.1 Stylosanthes scabra
CCACTCTGTCCTCCAGCTTTCTGACCCTATCTTCCACCGAAACCATTGTCAGCTGTTGATCTAAACCATCAGTGTCCCCTGCATATTTAATTTCACCAGCCTTCCCTAGTTGTTCAGTATGCTTATCTAACCAAAGAAAGAATTGGCGGTGGGGTAACCGAGCCTTCTGTCACAAACACACTCAAAATTCATCACAACAAATCATTCAACAACCACGAATTAAACTATCAAATTGATTTGGGGATTCAACTATCAAATTGAGTCTTGAGGGATTCAACTATCAAATTGATTTGGGGAAGAGAAATCCTAAATTGGAAATGCTTTATCCCCTTTCAGGCTGAACTCAAAACGGCTGTGTTTTGGGCTTTAAGTGCCTAACGGGACTGAAATTTGCCAGCCTGGACCCGTTACGGACACATCAGCTCCGTTCGATGCCAAGTCATCACTTAGCATCACACTCACGTGAGGCACAGTAACAGAGGGACAAGAATGTCTCGATTTTTTGATCATCAAGGGCATTGTGGTATTTCCGGATGGTCGGGGGTACGTTTGTCTTCATTTAAAAACGTCAGGGGCATTTTTGTCTTTTTTCCTTTTTTTTACATGTTTATATTATTTTAAAATGTCTAATGCAATATTAGTTGCAATACATTATTTTGGTGAAATAAAAAAGATTAAGATAAGAACAATGTCTTTTGTTCTCCTCAATCGACTTTCATTGGCTGGCCAAATGAGGATATGAGGCTGCAGCAGTTAAAAAATTTTATTTTGCGCACAGTTGGACAAGAACATAGAAAATGAGTGTAAAAAGTTCATTACAGATACCCGCATTAAGTGGATGGCATCTTTTGTTTCAAAAGGTATTAAACTATTTGCTTGTATCGTTATGTAGGCTATGATTAGTTGATAAAGTATTTTGATAGTGGCACATGTATATATTTCACAGGTTCGTTTACGTGATGACGAGAATGTTGCTCTAATCCGCGACTGGCGTATTCACCTAGCCGTAATCCCTCTGTTAGAGCTAAATGCGATTAAACTAACTAAATAAATTACTAAACATAACTACTAAAAATAATTAAAGTAAAAAAACTAATAAAATTAAACTAACTAAAATAACTAAAACTGACGAAATAAACAAAACAAATAATATAAATACTAAAATAAAAAATTAAACTAAACTAACTAATTAATAAATAAAATAAAACAATTTAATAAATACAATAATAAGAAGGAGAAGAGAGAAAACTAACCTAGATGGAGAGTGAAGCAACCATGCAGCGAGTAACGAAGTAAAAAAAATTGACTGCTTCGCTTATATATATACCCCAGCAAGTTCGGGGGAATCATATTTGCTTCGGAAGATATGCTCTTCAGGCACTTGAACCCGCTTGGATCACATCTAGTTCGTTCAACTAATGACAGTCAATGCCAAGTTCGCCCAACTGAAAAAAGGTAATGCGAAGCTCGCCTATTTGTGTGGCAAACTTGCTTCGATTTTTCAAAAAAATCACCAAGTTCCCCATTCAAAAAAAAAAAAAAACTTCGTAATGTGCCAATTGAATGGGCGAATTTTTGGTGTAAAATCCCAAAAAAAAAAGTTGAATATTAGGATTTAATGTCTTTTTAATTTTTTTCTGGAAATAATGTTATTTTTATATTTTTTTCAAAAAATTTTCCTAACAACATGGCGTGTGGCACTCTTGGATGTAAAGCAGCGTACCCTAAAAGGCTAAAACTCACCCTGTAATCATTCTCTTTTTTCTCCGATTCAATAGTTTAACAAGGAAAATTCTACAATAAAAAAGTATCTTCTGGTCCATGATAGACCAGGTTATTTAAAAAAATATGTAAAAATTGAAGGGCCGGTTCAATAATACTTATATGTGGTATTGTGGGATTGGTCTGGAATTTAAATATAAAAAAGCCTAAAATGTTAAAAAATAGCAGATACCTCTCACATAGTTGTCAGATTTGCTAAGTCATTTTTTATTCCACGATGACATCAATCTTTTTTTATCAACTATGCTACGAAGTTCATACTACACAGTCTATAGGGAGCCAACAAACCCATAAGAGTTTAAGCCCAGGCAAGAAAAAGACAAATCCATATTGTCTCTAACTAATTGACTCCCTAATTGGCTCTTTAATAATTGGTTCTCAATACTTTTCTTTTTTTTTTTTTTATTAAATACAACAAATATTATCTTCACTAAAATAATAACCTTTCGGATTTTCAATTAACAAAGGATCGAAATTACCCACTTAATACAACATGTTGAAACAGAAATAATTAAACTCCACCAACATAGGTAAATTTGATTTTCACCTCCACTATTAAATAAAGAATAATAAAACAATAATTATATATATGTATTTATTTTCTCAAATCAAATTCAATAAAGTTATTTATTTCTATATCAAATAAAATATTATTTCGATGTCATATAAAAATTCGTTTTTATGTTATCTTTTATGTTATTTAATATCAAAATGATTTTATATTTACTATTTAGTATAACAATAAATAATTTGATTGAATTTGGTTGATAAAATAGATCTACACTTAGTATTACTTATAAAGAAATTTTTTCCTCAAATATTTCAAATAGTCATGTAAATTAATAATTTTTGATTTTATATTAAACCCATCAAAATATTCTTATGGTCCAACTATAATCTCTAATATTTTAAATAAGTAAAATAAATTATTTATTGATCTATTTTTATATATCACCGAAATTTTAAATTTACAAAGTCTTGCTATTTAAAATTTTCGTAAATAAAATTGTTTTTAGAAAATTGAATTATATCTAATTAATACAAATTTTAAAATTTTTATTCAAAATATTTAAATTATTATTTTTTTCAATACCAAATAAATCAATCAATCCAACCCACAATAGTTTAAGTCTGGTTAAATTGAAAAATATATCCAAAATGAGAATTGTAGTCTTACAAATAAAATTAATTGAAAAATAAAATCAAACTAGCATCATCAAATTGTAACAAATTATATTGATTTTATCTTCTAAATAAATGCAAATCCTACTAGGGTTTTATCTCCTTGTCCATGCAACGAGATAGTAGCACTAGCACACATATCTTATGGGCATTGCCAACAGATACATTTAATTAATTTATGAAATGTAAAATGTTATTTACACACCAAAATTCATACACTAAATATTTGTTTATATATACATATATTGTTTAAATAATTTTTAATATGTATTTTATATTTCAACGTATATTTATACTGATAATTGATTTAGTGATTAAATTTTAATGTGTAAATAACGTAACTCTTATGAAACATACCTTGCTATTACAACAAGATAAATACAATATTTTTATTACTTATTTTATTGGTAGAGACAATTATACTTAAAAAAAATTATATGTAAATATGTAATAAAAATTGATCAATTAATAACTGATTATTTTATTTATTCAAAAAGAAGATGGAATATGTTAAATACACTATATTTATTTTTTTATATTACATTTATGACTATTTGTCCCCAACTTGCTTGTTGGGACTTTTTTTGTTTTTTTTGTTTTTAAATTAAAACTATTTTTACTCACCTAAGTTATTGATTTTTACAAAGATATGATTATTCAAATGTTTCAAAAATATCATGTGTGTCATGTTTTAGACAAAAAGGCCCATCAAGACCCGATAAAATTTTCAACAATATCATTTGGAGAAAACCGATCTTCAATAGTTTAATGAAACTAAAACGGTCTATAAATTAATAGAAATCATGGCCAAAATTGGAAGAATCTAATTCTATGGTACGCATTCACCTCCATCACATATTTGGCATCTACCAATCGGTCCATGACAAAGCCGTTTAACAATCATATCATGAATCCACGACTCTCAGTCAGACAGTCACAACAGTTTACTTAAATATCAGATTGATCCTCAAATTTAGAGTTGTGATCAAATTGATTCTCAGACCTCAAATGGCATAAAATTGGATCCCGATTTTTATTGACGTAACTTTCATTTGTCCTTTTATGGATCTAAGTTAAAAAAAACATTGAATTGGCGGCTAAATGTCCAAACTCAAACATTAAATGTTTTGTAGGATGTGTAGTGGAATAATGGTCGAATGATGTGCCAAAAATCAATTTTTTTTATAATTCAAAAGTTAAACTGACAACTTAAATTGAGTCCAAAATTGACTTTTGGCATTTTCATTCAACCATTACACATCATATTAGGCATTTGCTCATAGCAGAGGGTGTTATGGACATTTAACGATCAGCTCAGTGTTGTTTTAACGAAGGAGAGTCACCTCAGTAAAAATCAAGCTCAATTTTGATTCCATTTAAATTTTAGGGTCAATTCGATCACAATCCTAAATTTCAGAGGTCAATTTAATATTTAACTCTTATCATTCTCGAATTAAGTATCTTCACCACCTTTTAACTGCACTTGGCATTTTGAAAAGGCTAATATAGTAGATTAACAAAAGGTTAACCACCAAATAGTAGCCCTAAAATTTTCAAAAGATGGCAAAAATATCTCAAACTTTATAAACGACAAAAATGTCTCCAATTATTAAAAACGTGACAAAGTATATTTTTGTGGTAAAAATATATTTTTGTCATGTTTTTAAAAAAATTATGGACATTTTATCGCTAAGAGAGTTAAAAGTTATTTTTGTCTACTTTTGAAGACCTCCACAATTTTGGTAGTTAACTCATTCGCAAACTATTTATGACAAATTAAATTGTCACCAGCCTAACTACTTTAGGTAGTAAATTTGTGGTTTAATTACTCTATTAGTCCTTATAGTTTCACCAAATTTTTAATTAGGTCTCTATACTTTTTTTTTCTTTCAATTGAGTCCCTATACCATTTTAAATTTTGTAGTTAGGTCCCTATTAACAGGGAACCAACGTTAGGGAGCTAATAGGGATCCAATAATTAAGTTATCATTTAAAATTAAAAAGTTATTATTCGAAAATGAAAAAAATTATCATTCAAATAAAATAAAAATGATCACTCACAACAAATATGAGTTATCATCAGTAACTTATCTATAGTATGTGTTGGCTTCCTATTGGTTAGTATGTATTGGCTCCTTAGTCTTTTTCTAACAGTAAACATTAAAAGAAAATATTTATAAAGTGTGAATTTTTTATTTATACTTATCTGAATATATATTTCTTCGCTTTTCTCAACTATATTTTTTTAAAAGATTCTCAATTTGCATGAATTAAAGTCATATATTTTTAAGAAGTTCAAAGCATGTTAAAGAAAAGAAAGAATGTTATTTTATCATTCTAAAATATAGTGAAATGTCATATTTAGTGAGTTAACTTTTAGTTTTTGTGATATCTTCAATTTAAAGATAATATATTTCGTTAATTCTAACATTTTTGTCACAACATGGACCTAATTACAAAATTAAAAACCTTATAGAGATCTAATTGAAAGAACAAAAAGTATAGGAATCTAATTAAAAATGAGAAAGTTTACATGACCAATCATATTAGTGACCAATATGACCAATACACTAAAAACAAGGGACTGAAACGACTTGAAGGCCCTGCGTTTCAACAAGTCAAGAAAGGTCCTCATCTCAACGAAGCTCAGTTTCTTCGTCGTCACGCTTTACGCTTCCTCCTCAAGCTTTAACCATGGAGAAGGCGTCGTGTTCCCGATTTCAGTTCGCAGAGAGTTTCTCCATCCACTATTAGTAATATATTGACCTCCATCAAGCACATTCAACCCCCATTGACCATGGCGGCTTCAAGATTTGACCATGGCGACTTCGTCTTCGTGGATTCAATGTAACGTAATTCATCTCGATTCGGTTCATCATCAACGAAATTGAGAGAGACCTCCATTGGAAGCACCGTCGACGTGATCTCAATCATCTTTGACGAGGACATTCACGATGGCGACATGAACACCCAACGGATTTTGTTTTCGTGATTTTTCATTGTTTGAACATTCACATTTGATTGACTGTTTTCATCATGGATTCTGTGAATTTGGATTGCCTCAGACCAGTGGATCACCTTTCTAAAGATCGTGAGCAGGTTACATTCTCATTATCTTCTTTGTTTGTTTCTCAATTTAAAGAAATAGTGATCATCCTGATTTAGCTTTAGTGAACATTTGTGTATTAGTATATTGATCATCTTCACTGTAATACTGATTTATTTTTGCAGATTTCACGAGAATGTAACAATGTTGGAGTGGAACCACCATATGATGATCCTATGAATCCATCTTCTGAACCATGCCCTCTGAATTCTGTTATTGAAGAGGTATTATTCCTTTCTGTTAGTGTTTAGTAAACTATGGATCATCTATAGTTTAAGAGATCATGAGAATGATAAGAGATCATCAATCTTTTCCTACTAGTGCTCATCCTTATTGGTTTCAGTTTTATCATTAGTTTTATGTAAGTTTTTTAATTTTTAATGTAGGTGCCAGATCATAGTCACATATCAGATGATGAAATTCCTAGAACAGGCATGTGTTTTGATTCTTTGGAGGAAGCTCATGGTTTTTACAAGAATTATGTGGAGAAAGTGGGATTTGTTATCAAGATTAGGAATACAAATCATGTGATCAATGCTAAGGGTGAGAAGATTCCAATTAATCAGTCAATCCATTGTAACCGAGAGGGAAATCGCATGTCACGAGCGAAGGCACCAAGAAGATCGCGGCTGCAATGTGCAATGCAAGGGTCTATGTCAAGTTTAACAAAGACAACAGTAAATGGTTTTACTCGATAGTTGAAAGAAAGCACTCGCATCATTGTTCTCCTAAGAAGTCCATTCAATATCATGGTTATAGGCATTTGAGTATGCATGCCAAATGTGTCATTGAAGACAATGATGAAGCTGGCATCCGACCAAACAAGACCTATCTCGCCCTTGCCTATGAAGTTAGAGGTTGTTCTAATTTGGGGTTTTCTGAAAAGGATGTGCGAAATTACATTTCTTCTAAACTTCGGACTAGTGATGTCAATGAAGGTGTTAGAGAAATGTTAAAGTACTTCATGTGGATGAAGGAGATAAACCCGAATTTCTTGTATCAAATAGAAGTTGATGAAAACTATAGGTTGAAACATGTTTTTTGGGTTGATGCAAGGTCTATAGCTTCCTATGAATATTTTGGAGATGTTGTATCTTTTGATACTACATACAGGAAAAACAAGTAAGTGATTATCTATGATTTATTCTTCAATTTATCTATTTTTATGTTTCTATTCTGGATGATCTGTCTTACATATTTAAGCATGTTCGTTATAGCTATATTCGGATGATTACTCAGTATATTTATTTTTTTTTAGGCATGGCTTATCATTTGTATCATTTGTTGGTGTTAATCATCATGTGAAGTCTACTCTTCTTGGTTGTGGTTTGCTAGGAAATAAAGAGATACCAAGCTTTGAGTGGTTATTTTCTATTTGGTTGAAATGCATGGGTTGTCCTCCATCGGGTATTATAACTGATCAATACAAGAGTATGCAATCTACGATAAAGAAAGTGCTGCCCAACACTCGCCATAGATGGTATATATGGCATATTTTGAAAAACTACCACAAAATTTACTAGGGTACTCATTTTACAAGGATTTTAGTGATCATTTGCATCGTGTTGTTTGGAATACACATTCAGTGGTATCCTTTGAGAATGAATGGTTTGAATTGATAGGAACCTATAAGCTTCAAGACAACAACTAGTTATTAGGTTTGTTTATATATGATTTTCTGATTTAGTTTTGGCCGCTGTATAGTATAGTCTGGATATTCTCTTAGCTTAATATGGATGATCTCTTATTATCTTTGGGATGATCTCAATTGATCATTCATATAATGTTGAACATTTTTAAGTAGCTAGTTATTTAGACTTACCCTTTTAGTTCTTCTGCTAGTTCAGTCCAAGTTTGAATACGCGGGACTATCTCGTCTTTGTTTTGACCATCATCACTGATCTCCTCATTTTTAACATGGCTTGAAAAAATTTAAAAAAAGAATTATAAAAATTGAGTGTGTAATCAACATATGCCATCCATATTATGATCAAGGAACATAGAAAATCAATCATTTAAAACTAATAGAAATAATATATAATTACATTTCTTCAGTTTTGTCAAATGTGACATCATCTTCACCCTCTTTTCTCTTTTTCTTGTGACTTTCATTTTTCTTTGTTCCGCTCTTCTTGTCCAATGGATCATCTTTACCCTCTTCCATATCATCTCTAGTAAGTAGGAAAACATATATAAATCAACTATTGATAATACAATTACATAATGCAATTATCAATGATAAACACAGTTATTAACTACAAATACCTTTCTTTTTTCTTATAGCTTTCCTTTTTCTTTGTTCCGCTCTTATTGTCCAATGGATCATCTTCACCCTCTTCCATATCATCTCTAGGAAGTAAGAAAACATATATAAATCAACTATTGATAATACAATTACAGAATGCAATTATCAATGATAAACACAGTTATTAATTATAAATACCTTTCTTTTTTCTTGTGACTTTCCTTTTTCTTTGTTTCGCTCTTCTTGTCCAATGAATCATCTTCACCCTCTTCCATATCATCTCTAGTAAGTAGGAAAACATATATAAATGAACTATTGATAATACAATTACAGAATGCAATTATTAATGATAAACATAATTATTAACTACAAATACCTTTCTTTTTTCTTATGTGCTTCTTTGTCTTCCTTTTTTTTGTTTCTTTGATTTATTTTCTGGATCCTCCTTCTTTCTTTTTCCTTCCTTCTCTTTCTGCTTCTTTTTCTGTTTTTTTCTATCCTCCATTTTCTCATCATTGTTACCCTTGAACTTGTTTAAATATTAAAATAAATTAATTAAAATAAAAATCAAGCATACTAATGCAATCATTTAAACTTGTGCATTTAATCATCTCTTTACCTTTTTTACTAGATTGCTTGACTTCAATTTCAGCACCTCAGCTGACCAGTCCCTAATCCATGATGGTTCAATTGTGCATTGTTTAAGCGGACCATGCCTTATGCGTTGAAAATACAAAATCTGTTTAAGAAGCAAAGAATCGAATAAAATATAAACATACATGCAACTGGATATTAACATCTAAAGCAAAGCAAATGCATTTAAAATACTTACGAGCAGAGCATACATGCAACCAGAAATGTGTTTCACACCATTGTGTTGAAAATCTGCAATGACATCTTTTACCCAATCTAAGATGTGGAACGACCAGTTGTATGCCATTATATTTTCTACATCTAAAATGGTTGGCAAATGCTTGTTTGGAGATATTTTGTTATTGATGTTGGGCGGAAAAATACCTTCACAACCAACAGTATAAAAGCTTGCCTAAACTCCATTTTTTGAACATATGTTTCCATTAGGCAAGTTTCTATGAACTTTCTCAGTTTAACATTTGTTGAGCCACCCCATCTAGAACTTATTGCATCATGATGAGGTATCTTTTTATCTAGGTCGGAAAACTCTAAACCTATATGATAAAATTAATTCAAATAGAAAGATGATCAGAAATTTTATAATGACATAGTTGCATACAAAACATACATCAAATGGTAAAGAAAAAAAAAACATCGCTTACCATGCGAAGACAGGTCCAAGGCACGTCCAATAATCACAGCGTTCACGGTGATATCATCTACATCAGTTCTGATGTAGTTTCTTATCAAGTTGAAGTTCTCGGCCAAGTAGAGATATGATTCTTGGTCAACACTCCATTTTGGAATATACTTTAGACCACCAAACCTCATTTTATCTATTTCCTGCAATTTGATATTCTTGTTTGAGAGAGTCACGAATATGTCATTTATAGAACTCGGTGAGCATCTTGAGTCCAAAGATTTCTGCAAATATAATAAAGTATTAAGATATTTGTCTCAAAGAGTGAAAAACGAAAAGAAAAGTAAAATAAAAAATGAACAAGGACATACTGGTTTTGGGCCATTAGGTCGGTCAATGCTGTCTTCACATTCAAAATACATTTTAATCCTAAAAACACAAAGTGAACATCCAACATAAAGCAAGTGACCATCCCGGATAACCAAAGTGAACATCCTAGCTAATGAACATCAATAAGGCAAACTAAAGCAAATGAATTACCAAAAAGCAAAGTGAGTAAGAAAGAGAGAAACACCAAAAAAAGCAGAACAAGTAATTACATATTTTCCGAAGCAAGAATTAAAAAAAATAGAGCAAGAATCAAATAATTTGCTGCCTAATATATATGCTATATATATGCTTGCTCACTACCTAATATTTATGCTTACTCATCTATCACCCTCCATTCTGCATCACTCCATGAATTAAAAAAGAACAAGCTAAGTAGTAATGACTTGGAACAAAGTTAGCATTTATTAGCAATAGTAGTTCATTGGCCTATCACACAAGTGTTATTCAATAGGAGGACAAAATCATGACCATCAGATCTTACAGGA
>JASCZI010060832.1:12762-34543 GCA_036250425.1 Stylosanthes scabra
TCAATCCAATCACCATTCACGTTTTTTCTTTTTCTTATCAAGGAATAGATCGCTTTACTTGTATGACTTAGATGTCTCGTATTTCTCGAAAAAGCGATTCGATTGATGGGATTTGGTATGATACTTATGAGATCGATGAGATTCCAATATTTCTTCTTAGAACGTATTGATTTGACCCCATAAGTGGGACCACCACCCCCTAGCATGTTGCCGCCAGAAGCAAACTCCGTATTTCTTCTAGAGAATCTCCTAATTGTTCCAGAGCAACTAAAAAGAGATTCTTTAACCAGAAAGAATTCAGTTCAGATGTAGGATACCTATCCAAAAGTTTTCGCAACTCAATCATATATGATGGAATTTTCTTTCTAAATTTTTCACCCAATGTGACACCTTCTTAGTGAAGAGCAGAGGTATTCTATTCTTCAAAATAATTTATATAACTCATTGTCCAAAAAAAAATTTATATAACTCAAAAAGTGAATAATTAATTATCTATTGTTTTGCCATTTCTTATTTTCATTTTTATTAGACATCGTGTAGTGTTAATTGGTTAAACATTTTTCACACAACAATAGAGTTATACATACACTTGGGTAGTTGTTTTCTTGTCACGGAATTTAACATTTACATGTCCATTTAACTATTTAAGGATTTATCGTTGACCAATAAATTATTGCATACATAAAATGTGATTCAGACATTCAATACTACACTTGTTTAAATGAACTAATGAGCTGATGATTGAAACAATCCAGGTTGGTTGGTTGGCTAATTTGTATTTGTTTTCTTTTGTATAGCATGAAAGTGGGCTTCCTTTTGACTGGTCAGCCATCAATGTTCCAAGTGGCCCAGCCCCGCCAAGGGCCACTTTATCCATGCGTGTTCCTCATTACTCGTCACTCCACATTTCACAATCACAATAGTTTTCTTATTTTCTATTGCATAATAATCAATTGCATATTTTTATAATTACTTTTTAACCTTTAAGCATGCATCTTTAACCTAGATATCAAAGTTTCTTATTCTCAAATTGATCAACCCTTCTCATAAACTATTTTATATTTTTCCTTTAATTTATGACCGTGATTAAGAAGGCATGCAAATTAAAAGAAGTTAAGAACCTAGTCAAAAGAGAAATTCTACTTTTTTGTTTTCACCTTTAATTTCCACTCCCCTCAAAAGACTTATGTTTATCATTTAATATTCTCTACCATATTTTCACAATAACATTCTCTTTTTGAACCATTAATAAAAAAATTAAAAGGACCTTTTTATAATATGTTTACTCTAACTCCAAAAACATTGAACCCAGAAATCTTACGGTTCGCAAGGAGGAAGAAATTGTAACAACCTTAAGATGTGATTGGAACTTGAAAGCATGAGAAGAGAATGAAAAGAACAAGAAAGTAGTATTTTTTTCTAAACTTAAAACTAAGATTCAATTTATTGACAATGCAATGATATATAAAGAGACTATTTTTGCTCCAAGGTTTGAACTCGAAATTTTTTATAACAAGAGGGTGTAATACTATATGAGCTACAGCTTATCGGCATATATAGACTATTTGGTATGGAAAATTGTATATTATAATCAATCTTGATAATAAATGTATAAGGAGTTAAGGACATGGTAAATTAAATCACTACATAATCAATAATTATAGCTCAAATATTAATCTCGAAAAGTAATTAAGCATAATAATTATTTCATATGAGATACTGGTGATGATTCATCCAATACTTTTCTTGAAAGAAAGAGAAATTATAAAGGATTGTATATTTATGCAGCAACAATCAAGCATGGCAGTCGGCAGATACATACATATATATATAATATGTATTTATATAAACTACTGATCTTGGTGATGATGGTGTCCTCCTTCATGATCATGTTGTTGTTGTTGTTGGCTGTAGAAATAGGATGATGGGTTGAAAGGTTGTTGCGGTTGTTGCTGCTGTTGTTGATTGAAGAGATTTGAAGTGTAATAAGGGAAATTTGCTTCATCACTTGAAAGAATCTGTGCATACTGAAACAAGTTTGGGAAAACTTGATGATCATGTGTAGAGGATAATGATGATGATGTTGGTGAGTAGGGTGTAGCAAGATCAACATTAGAAGCTGAAGCACTGAAGATTAGGCTACTCTGTTGAATGGCAGAACCACCACCACCACCTTGTTGATGTTGAGTGTTGTTTGGTTGAAGGATTCTCTGAGGGAAATTGAGCTTGGCTTTGTTGCCTTTGAATTTGAGTGCGGCTTTGTCATAAGCTAAGGCAGCATCTTCAGCGGTGTCAAAGGTTCCAAGCCAAACTCTTGCTGCTTTCTTTGGATCTCTTATTTCTGCTGCCCACTTTCCCCATGGCCTCTGTCTCACTCCTCTGTAGTGGGGCTTCTTCTCATTTGTCCCCTCTTTATTAGTTACCAACAAATACACATGTAAATTCAACAAAAGAATATAGTCATGCACATCCATATTGTTTTTTCATTATTCACAACTACTAGATAGTCTTTAGATAACCAATAGTATATTAGCCAACATGATAAAAAAAAAAAAAACATAACATATAAAATTAAATATTTATAATAATAAAAGTCTGATCATGTAAAATAATAGAAAATAAATCATCTAAAATAAAAAAAAAACAATTTTTTCAAAGTAGTAGTACTAACTTTGTAATGATAAAAAATATGAAATTATTAGCTAATTATTCATTAAAAAAATATTATCTATCCATACTTTCTCCAAAATAATATCTATTATAAAAAGTATATGCATAACACAATTATTTTCTTTTACTCATTTTTAATTTCTTAAATCTTAATACATCAAACCAAGAGTTCACAAATTTCTATCATAGTATCATTTTTTTCTTTTTTTGGTGTCTTATCATAGTATCATTTAACATGGTGATTTAATTATATATCTTTAAAAGAATGCACATAAAAAATTATATTTCTAACATGTCATCTCACGCAAGAATTTATTTACAAGTTTACATGAATTTTTTTAAGGTTATCTTTCTCTTTTAATTTGTCTTATGTTTTTTTCTTAATTTAATAAAGATCGAACTCTATATTTAATTATTAAAGTTCTAATATCATGTCAAAATATAATTTCTCCTAAAATTTTAAACTAATAAAAAGGAGACATATATTCGTTATCAACAATTCTATTTGCACACCAAAATCAGTCATCGGTGTATAATACGCATCAAAATACAAAATACACACTAAAAATAAATTAGACTACACATGTATTTTATATTTTCATGCGTATTATACACCAATGACTGATTTGATGACAGATTTTGGTGTACACCTAACATAATTCATTATATATTTAGCAATAATGAAAATGAGTATACGATAATTAAGATATCTATTTAAAGATGAATCAGGTCATACTAAAATTAAATAATAAAATAAGTATATTGACATAAATACTCAAGAAAAAGTTAAGAAAAAAAAAGAAGAGAAATTATTAGTCTCAAAACTTACTATATAGTAGTATTTGTTTGGTTTAATTTCTTCCTAACAGAATGCAAAGAATTTGGCATTTCCATGCATGGCATACTCATTGGATGGAAGTGACAAAAGAATTTGGTAACAAAGAAAACAAAGATTATTTTGGCATTACATGACACTTTGATAGAAGAAGCAAACGAATTTGATTCTATATATAACAGTGTCTAAGAAAAAGTCAAATTTTATTTTTCCTTTTTTCATTGAGATAGATGAGGATAACTTATACATACAGGTTTCATCAATCATTCCTCAATTGTGCCTTTCTACATAAATTCTATGTATGTGACTATATCTAGAATTTACACATGTCCATAACCAGAATGAGAAACATTTCAATCATCATGATACTCCATTATTATCTTAGGATACCGAATTGTGACAATGAACATAAAAATCTATTTTGATGTCTGGATTTTACACATGCCTTATACAGAACGAGTAGCTTGGCATATAGTTATCATCATCCTATAGTGCCATGTTTGAAAAAGTAAAGAATCATATGAGGTAATTATAATGAATAAGTAGTAAGTACTATAAGATACTAATATGTTTGATGAAAAAATCAGTTCTATTTGTCATGGTAATTATTATAAGGTGCAGTTGTATTCATGTATAAGAAGTTGATAATTGAAAATTTTAGACAATAATTTAGTTAGATATATTAAAATATTTAACAGAATTTCAACTATCGATATTATAGGAAAACAACTACATCTAAATTTAATTTGTTGCTAATTATATGTACCAAGTCAAGGGGGAAAAGCTGAAATCATTGCAATGCTTATTTTCACAAAGTTTATATTATTAGTCTGTAGAGAGAACCTTCATCAGATTATATATGGTGAGAATACTACTCTACTTAACAGAATGGACCAAAATCAAAGCTATATATAATGATTAGATTAATTCAAAGAACTAAATAGTAAATATTATCAAACCATATAGATTTGCAACTAACTTTAATTAAATAAACATGTCATGCAAAACTTTAGATTAAATAAGAAGAAAGGGATTGATGTCTTGTCATGGAAATTAAAAAATGTAAACCGGTTTAGATGGTAGGTACAGAGATTTTATATACATTTTTGAGAAAATTTCACAAACCCCACTTGCAATGCAAATGGGGTCACTTGTCATATAGATTATTAATTTTTAGTCATGGTTAGTTGCATGCAGCATGAATGTTAATAGAAAATAAACCAATGGACTAAAATTAAAATAGATGATGCATACATCTATGGAAATGCTTATATCACATGCAACAATTTCAAGACATGCTTCATGCATGCATATGTGAGCACAAGATAATTAATTTATTACTTTTCCTATTTATTACTTATTCTTGTATATACTTATCGCTTCCTTTTTCATTCTCCTCCCCCCTTTTTTTCCTTATTTCTTTTGTTTATTTTCTATCTATATCCTTCTTCTTTTTAAGACTCATCTTTTCGGCACATATATATAGTGATGGCATGAACATATTTAGATATTATCCAATTTCTTATTTTATTTTTTTAAAAATCTTGAATGAAGAAATAATCTGATCATCTTGTGATAAAGATTGATGCATATATATCCGGGTAATAAATAATGTGTGCAATTCATCACATACTTCTTACTGAGATTTAATTTGTAATTGGTCTCCCTATATGCTTTTTGTTACAAAATAATGTGATGTGATGATTTGTCTGAGAAAAGATTATTAATAATAATTAATTTTTTTATATGTTGTTGAGTCACCAATAAATTTGTGAACTATACTTTTCCACTCACAATGCAAATAGATAGCTTACACTTCCCAATTTTCCATACAAAGCCAATCAATCAATCATCACATGTAAGTTATCAAATGCCTTACGGTTTCTTGATGCAATAATAATGCATGCTAGTAATGTATAGATTGATGCATGATATCAAAGTGTAATGCATCAAATTAAAATAGAACTTCAATTTATCTATATATTAATAATATGGATCAAGGATCATATGTTGATATATTTGGCCGTACAAGATTAATATCACAAAACTTGTTGTTTGAAATATTTTATGAATAATGGTAGGTAATCAATAAAAATTCAGTCAATATTAATCAACAACTTGAATTAGATGTTTTATTTATTTAGATTTTAAATGTTCTGCATAGTAATTATAAATGTTCTACTTTTTGTTAGTTGAGTTATTGATTTGAAAATTATTGGCCACCTATACTTTCTCATATGAAAAAAGTTTATATATAATTAAAAATAAGAGTACCAAAATCAAGATCCGTGGCTAGGACGTCTCCACCAACTTAACATACACCATTTCAATTAATTGGTTCTTTTTTCTTGAAAAAGATCACCAACAAAACATATGAGAGATCTTTATAAAAAGCAACTTAAAACGGAATTAGACAATTACACACAACTTACACAATATAAGATACAATTATAACATTTTTTTAGAAAATTAAGCATGCCAATTTCAGATAAATTAAATAAAGGAGAAAAAAAGACATAGAAACATACGATTTTATAAATAATCAAGTAGAATTGAATAATAATAATATTTTTATTTATTAATTAATTTCAAGCTATCATCATCACTCACCTTGATCTTGAAGAGGGTGAGGTTGAAGAGGTTCATTGATTAGCAAAGAAGGTGAAAGAGGAAAAGGGTTTGATGAGTTTGAGTGTGGCAGCATCATAGGGTTCTGATTATTATTGGAAGTTGCCATAACTTGAGCAAGAGCTGAAACCATGGCTGACATGTCAGTGTCTTCAGATGTGCACCAAGAATTAGATCCATAATAAGCATCATCATCATCCTCTTTCTCTTTTGCATCTGATGATGAAGTAGATAATGGTAGCTTCCCATGCCTTCTTGGATCCATATGTTGTTCTTGTTTTTTGCCCTATTTTTCTAATTGCTTTTTTATGTTGTTACTAGTAGCTAGCTATGCTACTTGTAGAAACATTCCCATCCACTTGCACCATGTAAATTTAAGGATAAAGCTAAGGGAGAAGCTATGCTTAACGTTTAGTCATGATTTAAATTTCAAAGTTTAATTGCTCCTTTTAATCACTTTCTTCTTTTTCATTAACCATGGATATATCATACTATATTCATGAAACCCATTTTGGATTTTTATTTAAAATAATGGATTCTATAGCCAGTTGTAGATCAATTAAGAATTCTTTTCGGTTTAATTACCCTGTATTAATAATATAAAACAAATTAATAATATATTTATTAATCCAGCTTGAAATTACAAAATACTTAATAATTAACTCATTTATCTGTTTAAGTATTCGCTGAAGAATTTAAATCATATTTTTTACATACAATAATCTGTTAATCAACAATAAATTTTTAAATAAAATTCTGACCCACATCAAATTAATTTTTATCTATCAAATTGAAAAATATATATATATATATTATTGAATAGAATTTTTAGAGCAACACTTGATTAATATTATCTCGTTTTTATGACTTTAAAGTCGTGAGTTCAAGAGGTAAAATCCGCCTACATGAAATTTTTGGGTGCGACATTTTCTTAATTCTTCGTTAATGCGAAATTTTTGCGCATTGAAAGGGTGACTTTCTATAATATATATAGAATAAGATACTTATTTTTATATTATTATTGAAAACCCCTACATTTTATACAAATAAATCTTTTTTTGTCATTCCTTTGTAATTTAAAGATACATTTTAATTGTTTTTTTTTTCTCCTCTAGATAATGTTAAAGTGAGTGTAATACATAATATGTTTCTAGATAAAAGTTTTCACTTATAGAACGGTTTAATTGGGTAGCTACCAGAGAGAACAGAGAGAGAGCAGAGAGAGAGAACGGACACCGCCGCTCCCTCACGGAGCTGCGCCGGCGCCGTTCTTCGTAGTCGAGCTTGTCATCTTCGATGAACCATGGATCTGGAACCACCACAGAGAGAGAGAGAGGATAGAGAAAGGCGGAGACGCTCCCTCACGGAGCCGCACCATCGCCGTCGCCGTTCAGTCCACACTCCACTCAGAGAGAGAGAACAGACTCTGCCGCTCCCTCACGGAGCTGCACCGGCGCCGTAGTTAGAAGCTTCCCTTCAAGACCGGATCTACAAGTCCCCTGATTTCCTCCACCACCGTCGATCTCGCCGGAACTGAGCCTGTTTCTACTCATCTTCACGACGGCCATCCATCAACAAATTCTGTCATCCAATCACATACAGTTTTAGCTTCCGGCATTTGAGAATTCTTGTTCCTCGATAGGAATCCATCCATTTGTGTTCAATTGCATGATAGTGCTGATTGTTGGATAGTGCTGAGAATTGGGTGTGGTTTTGTTGATCTTTGGTCGTTGACATTATTTCTACCTGTGTTGGTTTGAATTCATTGGTGAAAGATGAACACTGAGCATGGTATTAATCTGGCTGAGAACAATTTAGGAGGAAAACTCATTCATGATTCGGGTAATGCTGGGAATGAAATAGGAAATTCTGGACCTCAAATTGCTACAGACGATTCTAAAGTTTCATTTCGAAATAAGTTGATTGGTGATTCTACCATCAAAACATTAGCATTTGCAGATACTCTATTTGGAGAAAAGTTGCAAAAATTGACTCCAATACAGAGGATGATATTCCAGCGGTGTCTTTCACTGAGGAAGCACGAGATGCCTTCAATGAACCTTATAGAGAAGTTGTTATCATCAAGGTGTTGGGTAAACATGTCAGCTACACGGCAATGATTCATAGGCTTCGGGGAATTTGGCGTATTAAGGGAGGTTTTCATGTCATGGATGCGGGATACGGCTATTTTCTAGTTAAATTCGAGCAACCTGAGGACAAGGAAAAGGTTCTTACTGGAGGACCTTGGACCTTTGCTGGCCATTATTTGGCGATTAAACCATGGAGCTCTTCTTTTATGTCTTGTGAAAAGTCGTTCGGCAAAACTCTAGTTTGGTTCAGGATCTCAGGTTTGAGTGTATGGTGCTATCGTGAAAATGCAATGATGCGTATTGCTGAAGCCATTGGAAAGCCTATCAAAATTGACTTAGCCACCAAATCAGCGGATAAGGGAAGGTATGCAAGGGCGTGCATCGAGATTAATCTGAATCAACCGGTTAAGAAGAAGATCAGAATTGAGGGACATGTTTTTGATATCGAGTATGAGAATTTGCATTTCATATGTGAGAATTGCAACTATTTTGGTCATGAGACATCCAAATGTTGTCAACAGGTTCAATCCCCAGAACATTTGGTGCGACACCCTAACATTGTGCTACCTACAGTGGAACTTGAACCTAATGAAATTAAAGCGACTAGCACTGAGTCTAACACTGAGAATCAGCATGTCAAACAAGAAGAAAAGAACAATGATATACCGGAATTATCAGTTATGAAAGAAGAAGGTTGGATAGATGTTGTTAAAAAAGGAAACAAGTCTGAAAGTTCTACCATTTTGGGTGGAGATAAGGGAGTGACTACCAACAAATCCCTGGTCAAATGTCCGAACATTGGTGGTAACAAGGCCACTAGAAAATTTCCAATCTCTACTAACAAGAAGACACCCAGCATCAAAACAGCGCATGGCAGCTCTCTTCTAACACCTGTTACTTTTAATGCACACAAGCGCAGAAGACCACCTTCCCTGCAAAACTCACCGGTTGAACTTGTTCAGGAAAAGAACAATGCTATACCAATACCAGCTGAGGTTCCATATACACAGGTTCCCCATACTGAGACTCCTCTATCGGCTTTGGTTCAGGCATGTCCGGCTATGGGTAATGGCGGAGTTGGATCCTCTTTACAAGTTCCCCCATCTATGGAAGGCAAGAGTGCTTTGTTTAACTCATCGAGATTGAAACATGAGCCGTCTTCGTTGATCGGTTTAAAGGTAAAAGGGGTGATAAGTAGTTGGTGTCAACCACGGGTTAGAAATCATGAGGTTTGTAGTTCTTTGTTCCGTTTAACTTCTCCATTTTATGGATATGTTAGAATTCAACATTGTGTCTTGGAATATCAGGGGTGCATCAAATAAAATGGTCTGGGTTCATTGTAAGGAATTAATTAGAAAATTCCATCCTACTGTGTTTATAATCGTTGAAACTCATGTTCTATTCAAATCTCTGAAGCTTTTCTAGGATCGATTTGGGTACAAAGCTATTGGTGTAGCTGAAGCAAAGGGACACAAGGGAGGGATTTGGGTATTAACATCCAGAGATTACTCAATTAATTGTGGTTTTGTGGATATTTCGGATCAATGTGTTACTCTTGATCTTAGCTGGAATAATAAGAATTGGTTGTTTAGTACTATTTATGGTAGTCCGCAGCCTCATACTCTACTTCATCTTTGGGAAAAGCTCATTCACATTGCTCATCTTGCGTCTACTTCTAATGATGCATGGTTAACAGCTGGAGATTTTAATGAGGTTATTTCCCCTAACGAGGTCAGAGATGCTTTTTTCCCATCTTCTAGGGCCAAAAAATTTGTGAATTGTCTAGATCAGTGCGAGCTTATTGATATGGGTTCCACTATAAGGAAATTCACATGGTTTCGGAAAATTCAAGGGAATAAACATGTGGCTAAAAGGTTGGATCGTTGCCTCATTAACAATGTTTGGCATTGTATGTTCCCTGAAGCTTATGTGGAGGTCCTTAACAGGCTTCATTCTGATCATTGTCCTTTGCTGATTAGATGTTGTGGTAATAAGCAATCCAAAAGGGATCGCCCCTTCCGTTTCCAAGCTGCTTGGGCAACGCATCATGATTATTTGAAAGTAGTGCAGAAATGTTGGACAAAAGGGATTCCGGATATTATGGATAGCATTAGACATGTGCAGCTAGGGTCAAAAGAATTTAACTCCAAAGTCTTTGGAAATATATTCATTCGAAAAAGGAAGATTGAAGGAAAAATCCATCATACCTAGCTTTTGATGGAAAAATCAGATGATGATGATTTGCGGAAGATCAATCAGGAACTTCAAGATGAATTCAATAAGGTCCTTTTACAGGAAGAACTCTTGTGGTACCAGAAATCGAGAGAGAATTGGGTAAGGTTTGGTGATCGTAACACTTCTTTTTTCCATACTCAAACGATTATTAGAAGAAAGCATAACAAGGTGCATGGGTTGTTCCTCAACGATGGAAGTTGGTGTACTGATCCGGATTTAATCAAGAATGAAGCCCGCTCTTTCTTTCACGATATCTTCTGTGGTGCTGAGAACATCAACTTGAACTGTCTTGATGGTATAAATTGTCCTACTTTGAGTGATGATGCTCGTCATTGTTTAACCCGTGGTGTGACCTTTGGAGAAGTTGAAGCTACTGTTCGAAGCATGAATTCTTTCAAAGCACCGGGTGCGGATGGTTTGCAGGCTTTCTTTTACAAGAAATACTGGCATATTGTGGGTTTTGATATCTGGCAGACTATTAAGAGGATTTTTGACGGTGACGGTATTAATCCTTTAATGTTGGAAACCCTCGTTGTTCTAATTCCTAAGGAAGAATCCCCAACTCATTTGACAGACTTTAGGCCGATTAGCCTTTGCAATGTGGTTTATAAGATTATTACTAAGATCTTAGTTAATCGCTTGCGTCCTTTCCTTGATGAGATTATTGGTCCATTGCAAGGAGGTTTCATTCCAGGAAGGGGAGCTCCTGATAACATCATAGTTGCCCAAGAGATTCTCCATTTCATGAAACGAACCAAGTCTAAGAAGGGTGTAATTGGATTCAAGATTGATCTTGAGAAGGCTTATAACAGGGTGGATTGGGGCTTCTTACAGCAGACACTTAACTTGTTTGGCTTCCCTCAGTTAACTACTATGATCATCATGACCTGCATCAGATCCTCCTCAGTCTCTATCCTATGGAATGGTGATAAATTGGATAGTCTTATCCCAAGAAGAGGTATCCGCCAGGGAGACCCCCTATCACCTTATTTATTTGTTATGTGTATGGAAAGACTGGCTTGTCTTATTAATGCTCAGGTTGAGAGCGGTGGCTGGGAACCTGTTGCGGTCTCTCGTGGTGGCCCAAGAATATCCCACTTGATGTTTGCAGATGATCTTCTACTGTTTTGCAAAGCTAGGAAAAGGCAAATCTCCTTAATTATGAATGTGCTAAATACTTTCTGCCTTGCCTCTGGTATGAAAGTTAATTTATCAAAATCCAAGGCTCTTTGTTCTCTTAATGTCACGAGGAAAAGGAATGATATTTTTACTGGAATCTCTTCCATCAGATTCACACAGGATTTGGGGAAATTTCTTGGTGTCAATCTTAGCCATTCCAGAATTTCTAGGGCTCGTTTTTCGGAGGTGGTGAATAAAATCTGTAACAGGTTATTTGGTTGGAAAGGGAGACTACTGCATAAAGTGGGGCGTTTGTGTCTCGTTAAGTCTGTCGCTTCATATCTTCCTATTTATCAGATGCAGGTTTCTCTTTTCCCATCTCAGACTTGCAAGGAAATTGACTCCGTAATGCGTCGCTTATTTTGGAAAGGTGCAACGGAGGGACGTTGCATGAGCTTGGTGAACTGGAGGAAGACTGCAATTCCACGCAAGTTTGGGAGTCTAGGTATCAGAGATAGGGGTGTCAAACAGGCCTAAACCCGTCGGGCCGGCCCGCTTAACCAGCCGAAAAAGGCGAGCCGGGCTAGGATTTCAAGACCGCGTTAATTAGAAAACCTGCCTAACCCGCCCCGTTTAGCCCGCGGGCTTTGACGGGCTTCGGCGGGCGGGGCGGGCTAGTCCGCCGGGCCTCATTTTTCCGCTACTTTTTAAAGAATTAAGAAAATAATTAGTTAATTAGTAAAAAATATTATAAGTTATTGAAATTTTTTGAAATTATATTAAAAAAAGTCTTAATTAATTAGATGTTTTGGATAATATTTAACTAAATATTATAATTTATTGAAATATTTGTGAAATTATATATTTTTTCTTAATAAAATTAATTATTTTTTATAAAAAAATAAAAAATAAAAATAGGCGGGCTTGGCAGGCTAAGCCCGCCAACCCGCTAATCTGCCATTAGGCGGGGCGGGGTGGGATTTTAAGACCGCCACAATAGGCGAGGCGGGGCGGGGCGGGACGGGTCGGCCCGTTTGACACCCCTAATTAGAGACTCGAGGTATATCAACGTCTCTCTCTTGGGAAAGCTAGCTTGGCAACTAATATAGCAGGAAGGAAAACTTTGGATTAAGCTAATGTCAGATAAATATAATTTTGATAAAAGTGAGTGGCATTCATCTTACGCTAGACAGGGATCTCACGTGTGGAAAAGCATCATCTTCGTGCTACATGAATTGAAAGATGGTTTTACTTGGCATATTGGTGATCCTTCACAGTCATTCTGGTTTGACTATTGGCTTCCCTCTGGTTGTCTTGGAGAACAGGTGCCTTACGTTCATATTTCTGACACTAACCTTACTATTGGAGATGTTTGGAGCGGAGTAGGTTGGAATTTTCATATACTTAGCACTACTATTTCAGAGGATTTAAAGATCTTCATCAATAAATTTCATCCTTGCTCAAGTAATCGGAATGAACCATCTTGGGTTTGGTCCCCTTCCGCTTCTGAAGTGTATTCAGCTAGAGAGGGCTACATGTGGCTGGCTAGAAGGAATTTCATGTGGGATGATTCCACTAACTGGCTCTGGATTTAGAGACTGAGAGTGCCAGAGAAAATCAAATGTCTCATGTGGCTTTGCTTGCATGATGCTATTCCTACTAATGTTTTCCGATCCAATAGAGGTATGACTCTATCAGAGCTTTGTCCTAGATGTAATTTGTATCTGGAGTCTGTTGTTCATTGTCTAAGAGATTGTGCCCTAGCTCGGCCTATTTGGGATCACTTGAATATGTCTGACTTGGATATGTTTAATTCAACGGTTGTGGAAAGATGGTTTAAGAATGGTATTCGAAAGGATGAATTTACCTTTTGTTCTACCATCTGGTGGATATGGCGTGACAGAAATAATTCAATCTTCAACCCGGAAGAATTGTGGTCACCTTTAAAGGTAAAATCCTTAAGCTTATCTCTAGCAAAAGAGCTCAAATTATGTTATCATCTTCAGCCTGCATTTATCCCTTTGTCTATCCTTGTTGATTGGACTCCTCCGCATGGTAATACAGTTAAAGTTAATTGTGATGCCAGTGTGTCTCATGATCAACTTTTGACTGGGTTTGGTTGCGTTATCAGAGACTCAGATAGGAAGTGGGTTAAAGGTTGTCTTGGAATTTTACCTCCAGGATCTGTTTAAGGGGAGAGCTTTTTGCTATTTGGAAAGGCTTAACTTTAGCTTGGGAGTGTGGATTCAGGGATATCTCTTGTGAGACACAGACAGTTTAGATGCCTTCCTCGCTACTCAATCGCTTGGGTATTCAGAACTTGCAGCAGATAAAGACTTAATCATTAAAATATATCAAGTCCTTCAATGGAACTGGAATGCTGAAGTAGTGCTTATCCAGCGAACTGCCAACAATGTTGCTGATTTTTTAGCGAAAAAAACTTTAAATAAGAAAGTTGAGTATGTTGAACTATTAGAACCCATGTATGATATGCATAATCTGTTGTATGATATTCTAAGCATTTTGACTGCGATTTACTAATTTGTCTTATTTGTTTTTAGTCATAAAAAAAATAAAAGTTTTCACTTTATTGTATAGTATATATGATTCAAATTCCTTTACAGCTCCTCTCATGGTAAGTTGTAAGAGGAAATGCGTATTCCCTGGCCATGTTGTTTTGGGAACAAGTGGCTTCGAATGTTAAAGAGTAGTAATGATAATGACACTGTTATAAGTGGCTAAAAGAAAGACACACGCATACCTTTACTTTCCTTGAATTAAAGAGATATAATAAAAATTAAAAAAAAAAAGATAAAAACTAAAATATAGACATGAGAATGAAAAAATTTGTCAAAAGAAATTAAATAAATGAAAAGTATTCGTTGCTATATTCTTGATTAGAAGAAAAATAAAGTGTTATATGTTCAATGATATTATATTTATAAAATGTATAAATAGACAACGTAATTTTCCGTTGAATAAAAATTCTATCATTTATTGAAGGCCAACAAATTTTCATTGTTGACTAATTAATTATCTAAATTGTCTCCTCACCAAAAAAAAATTATATACAGTGTCTAAAATAATACAAAACCTAAATTCAACATTAAGTTTTTCGTTCTTCCATTCTCTTTGTCACTATATATTCTCCCATTTTTATTACCCTTCACACAGTATGAAACACAATAAAAAATAAAATGTTAAAAAAATGTCAAGAAATAATATTTTATAATAATTTAATTTTGTTAAAATTTGATAGTTAGTAAAGATAAAAAAGGTTTCAATACATATATTGTTAAATTTTTTCTATAATTATTGATCGTCAAGAGTACTTTTGAAATTTGATTACAATAATTATTTATACAAGTATTAACAATACCACTTTGATTTATTTTGAAAATTATTAATTAACGTCCATAAAAAATCTCATTTTATTGTTGAGTAAAATCTCTATTATTAAATTTTAACCATAACTTAAAAAACTAAAAATATTATATATGTGCATGAAAATATAAGAATAATAAAATTATAAATAGAAAAAATTTACATTCATTTAAAAAATATTTTTCTAACAAATTTTATCTTGATAAATTGCACAAAAATACTTTTTATCATTTTTTTACCATAAAAATTTAAAAATGTTAAAATATATTGCTTTTCAAACCGATTAAAATGAATATTAAGTTATTAACGTGTGTATAAATACACTTGTATGTGAAAATGACACATATATAAAGGTTAATCCTTAAAAAAACTTACATTTTACAACAGTTTCAACATCAATTGCCACTATATATTTTTAAATTACGGTGATTTCTGTCGAACTGCTGCTAAATTCCTCCAAGATTTATGTTTTGCGACAGTTTTACCACCAAGCACAGCTAAATTTTTACAAAAATTCAATTCGTCCGTAAACTATCGCAATTACCAGCATGTAGACTTACGACAATTATCTTTAACCGTCGTTAATAAACTCCCACTCTCTATTAGTTAGGTTTATTGCAGTGAAACAAATAAAGGTTTAATTAATCAGAGAATATATGTATTTTTTTTTTTTTTAAGAGAGAATATATGTACTTAGCTTGCAAATTGCAATCTTGCATTGTGTTGTGTTGTGTTGTGCAGCGTGCATGGTCCATTCAATTCCAAATAAAACAAGTAAGTTTGGGTCATTTCTATATTACCGAAAGTTGAGGCATGGATGAAGGACAATTGCACTGACACCTCAAAATATGCAAAAATCCCTTGTCCTCATTCATCTTAGCTTACCTTAGGGTGAGTTTGGTAAAACTTTTCAGTTAAGTGCTTCTGTTTTAAAATAGCAGAAGTCATTTTTTTGCGTTTGGTAACTCGAAAAGTCAAAGAGCTTTTGCTCCCGACTTTTGAGAGCCGGGGGTGCTTTTGAGAGCCAGCAGAAATAACTTTTCAAAGCTGGTTCTGACTTCTCAAAATGCAAAATGACTAATTAACTATATCTTTTATTAGAAAATCAATTTTACCCCAATTAATTACATTTAATTTTACATTAATGCAATACATACTAACAAAAGGTCGTTCTAGTAATTTAATACTTTGAGAGCAACTATCAAATACATTTACCAAACAATATATGCGTGACTTCTGCTTACTAAGAACAATTTTAAGCAGTTTTACCAAACGACTATGTTGTGGCTCTCAGAGAGTCGCTTTTTGACGGCCCAAAGAACTCAGCAGCTTTTTGAGAGCCACCGTATTACCAAACTGAGCATGTTATAGTCCTTTCATTAGCCTTTTAATTCACATCACGCATGCATGCATGTTTATTTCGTTCATATTCTTTGATTTCCTTTGCCCGTCTTTCCTCCTCTTAGCATTATATTGCCCAATGATTGAACTCCGATCCTTATGTATTATTAGCTTTATAATTTGGTTCATTTTTATTTTTCGGTTTAATGTTTATATTAGAAAATGTTTCGTGATTAATTAAGTATTTTTAGTAACTAAATCCAACCAATTAACTTATATTAAATGTATGATTATATATATACACTTATTATTATTATTTTTTTTTTTACTTTCCTGTGCTTCTTCTAGCTCTTTTTCTTCCCCCTTTTCCTTCTTTTTCTTATTCGTCTTTTTCTTCTCATTTAACAATAAGCAAGAAAATTTATTGAGGAAGACATATAATTTTTTTATTTTTCTGTTTTACCTTTTATTCCTTTCCTTTTTTCTTCTTTTTCGTTCATGTTATATTTCTCTATTGTCTTTTGTTTTTTCCTCTTAAAAAAAGTAAGAGCAGTAGCAGAAAGAAAAAAAAAAGTAAACATAATAGTAGAAGAAGAAATGGTGCGTGGGATTGCCCATGTTGCTAATTTTTGTTAAAAAAAATATATCTTACATTTTAAACTTTAAATGTTAAATTTCTTAACACTAATAATATAAGTTCTAAATTCTAAATCTTAATTTTAACTATTAAAAGAAGAAAATTTAGCTAATATCAATTAACTAAAAGCTAATTTTTATACTTATTTTTAAAATAATAGGTCTAACTAGCTAGTTCAAGTGTGCAACTACGTAAAAAGAGATAAAAGTAGTACTGTAGTAGTCTGCTGGTTCCACATGATATGTTTATATAATAAGATTATTTAATATCATGAAATTATTTATTATCCAAAAATTTTAAATTATTAAGTAAATGTATTTAAATAATAATACTGTCTGTCTGTATCATAAAATTATTTATTCAAAAAATTAAATAATTAGATAAAAGTACATAAATAATTAAACATTTTGAGTTTAAAACAAATCATATTATCTTAGTTAGGACGATAACTATCATGAGAAAATGACTAATAATTAGTCAATACTCGATAATATATAATAGATTTTGGATTTGGATTTTGATTGTGCACTACAAGAAAGACGGGACTTAGCAGCGATTTCTTATTGTTTTGCGACGGATTTTAGCCATCATCAAACAATTTTGCGGTGCTTTTCACAACCACTGACACAACGGCCGCAAAACACAAAATAAGGTGGTGATGTATTTTGCAACGGGTTAAGAACCGCCACTAAATGTCACTGGTTGAAAACATTCGAACCCGGGACAAACTAGTATTCCAAGCTCCTTCAGCATGCCTTCAACTCCACCAAGTCAACTCAACATTCAATACGTATAGTGCTACTAATTATATATTAATATAGAAGTTTGTATAATATGCAAGTTGTGCATTATTTCGAATGATTTAAATTAAATTATTGATATTTTTTATTAAGATGACTTATTCAATTATGGTTTATATTTTATCTATTATTTATAAAAAAATATTTTGCTAGCCGTAAAAATCGAAGATCACTTTTTAATTAATTAGATTTGAGTGACGTGAAATATTATTTTTATCAATTAATTTTTTAATTATAATTTTTAATAAATTGGAATCTAAGTTAAAAATATTAAATAAATAAAAATACATTTTGCAGCGGTTTCGACCTCAACTACCACTATATTACTGCCATTTATCCTTTCTGCAGCGGTTCCTACATCAATTGCCGTTGTATTCCTGTTATTTTTTCGTTTCGTGGCGGTTCCTGCATCAACCGCTGCAAAATTGATTAATTTCGTGGCGGTTCATGCATCAACAACATTTCCAAATGTGATAAATCGTTGCAAAAAAGCCGACATTGTCCATTTAGCAACAGTTTATTCAATCGCAGCTATTATTCGAATTTGTTGTAGTCTCTATTAGGGTTTCTCCAGTGTTCTAAAAGATTTCCTCTAGTGTTCTGTTGGAATTTCTACTACTCGCTTGGGTTACTCGCTTGGGTTACAAGCAGCCAGTGATATGTGGTTGAATTTCTCTCGGACGAGTGAAGGCGAAAACCTTATTAAAAGACTCTTTGTTTATAAACTTGTTTCATCTAGAACAATGAAGACTGCTTTTAAGGTAATTTGGGGATACCTAATGGTTTGAAAAAAAAAATTGCATTGATGATTCTCTCCTTCAATTTATTGAGGTGGATGACGTCAGTCGTCAATTGGCGCCCAAGGAGACATTAGAATATTTTGTTGGAGTTGTCAGGATTTGGGGAGACTCCTGACATTTCATAGACCAAAAAGGATCCTTAAATCCTACTTCTCCGAGATTGGTTTTATCTATTAAACCAAAAATTAATCTCAAATAGTAGAACGTAAAATGAGTACTTGTGGTTTCGAGAAGAGAGGTGTTGAAGTGGAAGTTGTAACTCAGATGATTATTTTGTACGTAGCTGCCAGAATTAGAGATGTCTCGGTTAATGAATCATAGAGTCTTGTTGAAGTTTATTTCAGTGGTTATAACTAGATCCAAGATAGACAATTTGATGAGCTAATTCTGATTATACAACACCTTCATGACAATCTTCATCCTTGGCGATGTTAATGCATTCTTCATGACAGAATCTTGATCTTGGCGATGTTAATGCATTCACTTGTCAAGAGAAGAAACAAGAGAGAGACCCTAACCCTAAGTCAGAATTATTTCTTTATGAAAAATACTGGAAAGCTATCCACGATGTTTTCCCGCTGCGGCAACATCTTCAAAGTTAGATCCCATCAATTGTGGATATTTGACTAAAATTCCAAGAATCAAATGATTCTTGCCTTCGCCGTCGATATCAATATTGAGTTTCAAAGATAGTAGTACTCTCTCGGATCTTCTTTAAGTTTATTTAACATTTACATATTTAATTTTTGAAAAAACCTCACTTTTTTTGCTTTGATTGTTCAAGTTGTATTCAACTTATATGTATTCATTTTTTCTATTTAATAAACCGAAATACAATTATATATATTTGATAAAAAAATAAATAAATAAAGAGAAAATAATAGATCATTTGTTATACTTTCACTCTCAAACCCAGAAATAATTACCATACATATATATATATATATATATATATATGACTCTGATCTATGACTTACATGCATATAGTTAGGATGAGGAAGAAAGCAGCATTAGTAGTATTCAGTGGATGGCACTAACTGAAATAAGTCAAGTAACAGAGAATCTTTCAATTCTTTCCTAACCAATTATCCAAACTAATTAAGTTTCATCTATTCACCAACTGGATTTTCATTCTTATCACTATCCTTTACATGCACATGGAGAAATAAAAACTAGAAAAAGACAGTTCCGTATTTTTCATTACATGACCTCACTTTTTTTTCTTTGATTGTTGAAATTATACGTATTAATTTTTTCTATTCAATAAAATAAAATGAAATATAATTATATATATTTGATAAAAATAAATAATTAAATAAATAAAGAAAAAATAATAGATGATTTGTTATACTTTCACTCTCAAAACCAGAAAAAATAATATATATATATATATATATATATATATATATATATATAAAATTCTGATCTATGACTTATATACATATAGTTAGTAGGAGTGTTTATGAAATTGGGTGAAGTCAAGTTTTTCCTAATCCAAATTCAATCCAAAATATATTCCGGATCTATTTTTGAGACTCTAATCCGATCCTAAACCTAATAAAATCTCTTTAATTTTGGACCGAGTAAATATCGAGTGAAGCTCGAGTGAAAATCGGGTCTTTTCCTATTAAATTTCAAAAATAAAAATTTCATAATCAATCTTATGATAATAGCATATAAATGTTAAGTCTTATGTAAATAAAATATAATATATCCTTAACATAATAAAATAAAACATTAAAACATAATTTTAACTATCAAATATAGTCCAAATTCTTAAATAAATAGAATTTTAAAATAATATAATTGGACTAAATGAGCTTAGAAAATGAGTTGAGTGAGTATTAAACAAAAAGTAAGTCAAATGAATAAGAGTTACATAATCACATAATTATATTTCATTATTCATTAATTTATTTCATATCTATATTATTATATTATTTAAAAATTTTAATTATATATATATATCACTGGGCTACCGGGCTGGGATCGGGTGATCCAAGCCTAGATCCAGTCCCAATTTCATATTTTTACCGAGTTGATTTTATTGACTTCGATCCTAATTCGAACTGCATTGAAGTCGGATAAAAAATGATCTAAATTTTATCGAGTCCGGGCCGAAACTTGGGGCGGGCCATGAACACCCCTAATAGTTAGGATGAGGAAGAAAACAGCACTAGTAGTATTCACTAGATGACACTAACTGAAATAAGTCAAGTAACAGAGAATCTTTCAATTCTTTCCCAACCAATTATCCAAACTAATTAACTTTCATCTATTCACCAACTGGATTTTCATTCTTATCACTATCCTTTACATGCACAAGAATAATTAAAAAACTAGAAAAAAGACAGTTCCGTATTTTTCATTACATGACCTTCCTTAAAATTGTTTATAAACATAAAAAGAAAAGGTAAACAGGCAACCGAGTTTTATTTATATTAACTAATAATTTTATTCGGTATATATATTTTGCTAATATATATTTAACCCTTTTTTTTAACATTAGCCAATAAAAATATATTGGTTGGTTAAATATTAGTAAAAATAAATAAATAAATTATGTTGATTATATGTGTACCGCTTTCCTAAACATAATAATTGATTAACTATAACATAATTCATGCAAAAAAAAAAAATTAAAAAATATCATCCACCAATAGCAATAGGACAGGTCGGGACGAATATATAATTTTTAGCTTCATATCCAAATTCATTGGTATATATTGTTACATATCCAAACACATGGGTATCTATAATATAGGTAAATTAAATTACTCTATAAAATTATTCATTAGGTAATAAAATATTTCAAAAATATAATTAAATACAAATAATACATAATTATTCGTAACATGACATCAATATAATACTTTTAGGTAATGTTATTTGAACAAGTACTTTTGGCTAACCAAGTTCAACCAAGTGACTTATTTCTATGTTGAATAGAATATTATTTCGGTGTCAAATAGTATAAAAAATTGCACATAAATAAAGTTCTATTTGACATCGAAATAATTTTCTATTTAATTTAAAAATCAATGACTTGATTAGACTCGATTGGCCAAAACTACTTGTTCATATAGAATTATTAATACTTTTAAATAAAAAAAATTAAATTTGGAATTTTTCTAAATTAAATTACCAAAACAATCATCTAAATATTATTAAATATTTAAAAAATCAAACTAATTATATATATATATATATATATATATATATATATATATATATATATATAT